>CM055961.1:81687500-81912500 GCA_029531755.1 Holothuria leucospilota | reverse complement strand
ACACTGCATAACCAGATCAGATCAAACCCCTCTTATCGACCCGTCAATCTGAGGGCCACCAAGATTCCGGAGTAGAAAGTTGGACTCACCAAGCAAAAAAGTTTGGGGACCCCTGGGCTAAGCGATCACTGATCCTTGCATGTCTGCACGGTGGCTACCGTTGCTTTTTCGTATAAGGTGCTTTCATGTTAGTAAATAGTGAAAGTCCTCCCAGTTTATCGAGTAATTACTTAAGGATAGTTACTTACCCTTCATAGGTTTTGTTTGTTAAGGTTGAAAAGGTCATCTTCAGCCACATAGTTGTTCTTTTGCATGTGGCACGTTGCAGAACAAGGTACCACCTATAGAGCCAGATTCTAAGTTTTCTCATCATACACTGTAAACACGTATCTCAAATTTTGGCCCCCCTTAACAGCTATACAGACAAAGTACTGAAACAGCACCTCACTGCTGTACGGGATAGAATAAGTTAGTAGGAAATGAACAGTGCTGGCCGGATTATGAAGAAATGGACTTTCAATATTCTAATATACTTTTTGCTTTGTTTAACAAAATGTCAGTTGGTTTCCTAAACACTAAAATTATAACTTTTTGTCAACCAACGCACATGAGCTGACAACATGTGTTAGCATCTAGTCTTTTTCCTAGTGCATATTTTTTTTGAAGGGGATAAACACCCTCCTCACATTCTTGCCGCGAGGACGGCTACTCAGATATCCAAGTAGTCTTTCATAGGCAAAGTTTTCCTAACCCCGGATTATGCTTGTAACGAACCTTTCATATTCCTTAAGAAATATACTATATAATTACGAGATCTCAAAATGAAGAACAGTTTGATGCACTTACATGGTCTAAAAGCTGCCATTCCTAGCAATCCGGGAGCCATTGTTGTGAAAATTTTTCTTGGTACATGACGCGCCAACCATGTTGGTGCTCCGTTCAGATAATATTATAAATTCTTCAAGGTGTCACTGACCATATATTTTCATGTAGCTCCGGCACTCAAAAGTAGCTTCCTACGACTAATATATTCTGAGTCTTTTATTAACTGTCTACCACTTTAAGTATTGGTGAAGCATTTTAACAACTTTGTGGCATTGGCTTAAAATTCACTTCTGGTCTGTTATGAATTCTCTTTCAGCCCAAATGTATAAATTCGTAATTCACCAATTCCATAATTCCTTTTGATGTTCCATGTTATTTATTTTATATTTAATGCATTTAATTCATCCAAAGTTTCATTGTTAGTGTTACATGTTTACATGTTTTTGTGCAATACAGATTCCAATCTCTTATGTGTCACTAGTCGATTGTTTCCAATCTGTTAATCTCAAGGAAGAATGTCTCTGTCTCTCATCTGATTTACTATTACCGAGGCTAGATACACTCCAGGAGCTTGAGATCAATGTCTTCCATGATCTACGTGACAGAGCTAGAGACATTCTCGATTACTCTGCGAGATGTGTGGCATTGCAGACTTTGAAGTGAGTATTTTTATCAGACAAGGTTACGAAAAATACAGGTTTTCTGTAGAAACTTCCTACAAAGTTATGATGAGATGCAACAAAAACAACTGTTTTCGTTCAGCACTTAAAGGAAATATTGCGTTGAGAAAGCACTAACAGGCATCATTAAAAGATTTAGTCTAACCTATACACTAAAACAGTAGCTTTATCTCCCCAAATGTAATGCACTACAAGGGCTACGGTTTTTGCACCATTTAAAATTTTGAAAGTTTGAGCCCTTAAAATATGTTTGAGCTACAAATAACCGAATTTCTCTCTGGAAGAAGCTTCTTAAAAACTAAATAATGCAATTGTGCTGCCTTATTTTAAAGTACCTTTTTTATCCATTAACCATGGCTTCAATGATATGAAAATTCGTGGTTAAATTTCGGAAAAAGGAACGTTGGAATTACTGCAATACTTCCACTTTAAGTTGGAATTACTTCAACACTTTTACTTTCTCAAGAAAGGCCTTTTCATAGTTTGAAGGTTTTCGAGGTAACTCGTTGACTAATATGCAAACATAATGATGAACAGTGTTGCACAGTGTAGTTATTTCTTTTCTTAACCCCCTTTCAATTATCTGCTAATTACTTGTCAGCTAGTTTACCCATTGATAAGTGACACTGATATTTTTCAGATTAAATTTATTACTGACCAAAAAATCTCCTAGAACATATGAATGTAACAAATTTCCTTCGAATAAAGGTTAAAATAACACCAAAAAAAAATATTCGCCAAGTTTGATGAGTGAGCCCCTACCCTTTCCCTTCAAGGCACAAATTTGGAAGATAAGGTAAGGTTTATGTATAATTTGACTGAAAAGAATTCCTGTGTACAATTGTCAATATTTGGTGAAGTTTCACCGAAATAGTAGCTATTTTCTAGGTTTCTCATTCTCGGAAGCGGAGAAAAATTATGCTTGAGTAAGGAAGGTGATATCAATGAGAGGAGTGCTGTGGTAGGAAGGGTTAAGGACAATAGAAAGGATGTAACGGGAAGGGGATAGAACCTGAAAGAGTGAAGGGCTGGAATGGGTAGAAAGGATGAAGTCTGGCTGACTTTACAAGAGGAGGACTGTAAAAACGAGGGCGGGAGGAAAGCGGACAGAGTAGTGTATGTGAGAGGTCAGGTAGGCAGAGCTAGGGACGATGGAAAAGGTAAAACGGAAAAAGGAAAGAAGCCCGTTTTGAAGAGCAGGTAAGGCAGCAACTGGACGACGGACAGTGTCAGACTGGGTTTGCAGGGAGACGAAGGAAATAAGAAAGGCGGGAGGAAAGGAAAACAAGTATCAAGAGATCAGCAGCTGAGAAGGAAGAACCGGGAACGAAAGGGGGATGTAGGCAGAATTTCGGAAAGAAGGGAAAATGACTACAGGGAGAAGGGGGAAATTTTGAAAGGGGGCATGAAGTGTGGAAGAAGCTGGAGAGGGAGCTACAAGCTTAGGGATTTATCCCTACCTTTCCTTAGTATTTAATCAAAGTCACCGTATGGATTGATGGGGAACATTGTTTGAAGTCCCACCATGTGTTGCCTGGCTCTTTGCCCGTCCACCGAATGAAGATTGTAATTCTCGCTTCGCGATTTCCGCTCTGGAGGTGAAATACCCCGTCTGTAACCCTATGTGAGGACGAAACCCCATTAAAATCGTTTGCCCTGGCATTTTTCTGCAAACCTCCATAGTACAATATTGTGTACAGCGTTAGACAAAGGGTCGAAACAGTTGATTTTCAAGTTACAGTAAGGTACCTCTGTGTATTGCAATCAACTGTGCGATTGCTTTTTGTATTCTTGCAGCCCATTGTTGATCCTAGATCCCGTTGCCCTATTTAAAGTGAAAGTGACAACTTAATCTTCAGCCAGTCCTCGTACCTGAACCATACTTCTGCTCATAGCCTACAGGAATTAGTATTAGTACACCAATGCTTAGTACCACTAACCGGCTATATGACCAACTGATCTATTGTTGGAATAAGACCAATATGTCAATGATCTTCAAGTCAATGAGAAGGTGGCACATAGTCTGGTTGATGGGCTGCATTCACTGGATTCCACATCAGAAGTTTTGAAATAATAGATAAATAGGGGGAGGGCACTGGTCTTGCTCCCTCTGCATACAGTCAAGAGTATAACTATGACTCACATACTGTTCAAAATGGCAAAGACGGAAAGTGCGGGTCCTATCCTAAGAAAATTTTGAAATAAAAGACTGTTAGATGTGAACATCCTGCTTATGAAATTTTGGTACTCAAAATGCGTTTCATCTGTTCATGACACTGTTAATTATTTTGAAGAGTCAAGTGACAATAGCCATTTACCGAATGATCAAGTGCGTGTCAAAATAAACACGACAAAAAAGACAAGGCAATCCATCGACCGGAATCCAGGTCTCGTTACACAATCACACCCATCCCCATTGCTCCTCTTCAGTTGAACTTGAACCCAAGGTTTCTGGGACTTGACTGAGAAGCACTGATCTAACCGAAGGGCCATCATAGAGGTTAGTGCGTAGCGCTTCGAAAATTTTGGGCTAAAGCATCTCTGTCATTGTCGGAAATGAGCCTTCCCACTTGCTTAACTGCAACTAATAATAGCCTTTTGAGTATTTTGTTAATAAAAGCATCAAAGATAAGGTGATTACATGCTCTTCATTGAAAGTACAGTAATGTCAATAATACAGCAAATATGAAAAAGCACAAACACACCTCCAGGACATGCATGTATAACCATGTGCCAGTATTAATACAATATTGTACCCTACGACAAGTTTACCATGCGTCATAACCCACATGACAAGCCTCATAGCAGCTTCTTTGGAATGTGTGTGTGTGTGTATATATATATATATATATATATATATATATATATATATATATATATACTATCAGTAATTTAAAATCCGTCAAGTCTCCTACCAAGTAACTTCATACAGAAAATCAAGACTTAGTGCTGCAGAATCTATATTTTGGTAAGAAAAAAGGCAGGACTTTCTGTTTTACCTCAGAAGCAGATGTGAAAGCTAAGCTAAAAAGGTGAATCGTTCCTGGAGATTTTTTTGGAGGTTTTTTTTTTGGGGGGGGGGGTGTTAAAGTCATAGGTTGCCTTCATTATTTGGCTAATCCGGCCAGGTCAAGGGAGGATCCTATAGAGCAAGTTTACATCACGAGAGGCCTTTACCGTAACACTTGAAGCGTGATGTGAAAAATCAGAAGTATGTATTTGCCGTTAGTCATATTTGTATAACAGTGCCATGCAGTAGCCAAAGTAACACTAAATAATGAAAAAAAATCTAAGGATGTAATTAGTTCAATTATTTGCCAAAGGATAGCAACATTTTGCATCTTAGTCTCCTAACATAAACTAAAGGGCAGCAGTTACCATTCTTCCACTTAGAAAGCACATCCTTCCCTTTACTACACCCACCAAAAATACAAATTCACTGAACTATGAGAATCTTTCAACATAAAATCAGTTTAAGAGTTTCCCAAAATAGCACCATTTTGCATGCAAGTCCCCTGAAAAGAACAAAACTTTCTCAAAGGAGAGGACAGGACCCAAACCCCAGGAAGACGCCTGTATGAGAGGACTAAAGAAGGATCCACCGCAAGTGCAACCTGTCACAGGTACGCATATGCACAATTTGCGCTGAATTTGTGAGGAAGGCGGTATTAGAGAAGGGATTCCAACATAATCTGCTGTGTCCCCCTACAACCAGCTTCTGGTGGCGCCACTCTCAAAGGTCGAGAGATAGCTTCAAATCAGGCTAATGAATATAGCGAAATTGGGAAATCTACGTCATTGTTCGCAGGTGTTAAGAGTATTTACGTGAAAAGGGGCGTACCCCTAAGGTAATGGATTAAGTTGCTACGAGATACCAGTAGTAAAGATACAGTTAAGTGGGACCTCTGTGGTATGTTAAGTACGCGTCCATATGGCTGCAACTACTCTATAGTCGTCTCAAGTGCCATTGTACCCCGCAAGGGTTATGACGGAAACCCCTAGACCTCATGACCTAAAGAGAGGAGCTTCACATTTGTACGACTCCTTTGTGGAATGTACCCTGCTACAAAATTCGGACTATACACATTAGAATTATTTCCTGCTGGCCAAATGGGGAAAATAGAGAGACAGAGCTGAAATCGAGGGTCGCATTTGAGACCTAAACTCTTAAGATCAGTCTGGGACCAGCTAACCAGCCGGCAACTTTTCTGATATGCCATTTTGAGAAAGAAATGTATTATGCAACTCATTGTGGTGAACGTGGTGAACGTACACTTACCTAAAACCAGGAAGTTGTCACTAGAGACAAGTCAATGCCGGAACTAAATTCGTAGACCTCAGAAAAGTGTTCAAGAACATATTCCGGTAGGACATTTGTTGTTTGATTTAAATTAAAAAAAGAAAATTTCTGTATGCTCAAGGTATGAAACTTTGCCTTTGCATTTTTTATTGTAGACTCTCTCATTATGAATGGGGTGCAGTCTTACTACCTCAATCGTTTCACGATGCAGATGTCCTAGGCTGTCTTCATAGAAAGAATTGTAAAGGTAAGTCCTCTTTGCGTTACATTTTCATGTCGTACTACTGTCATACTGAAGGTGCGTGTTCATTTCACTGTGTATTGGTCTGTTTATTTTCAAACCAGTCAACGGTAACGCTATTAAATACGATTAAACACAAACCAAAATGGAAAAGCTTACAATAAGGCAGTTTTATAGAAGCCTCAATGGAATTCATTGTACAGTCAAGCTGGTTCAAAATGTCAGCTGCATTAGAACTTTAGGAACACAGGTGTTACATGAACATAAGTTTACTGCTCCCCGACGAAAAAGTATTCATTAAAGGCAAATACGGAGTGCTAGTTGCAAAAGAAAGCTAATTTGTCTTTGTTTTCTACGGCCATGATACGTTTCTCTAAAATTACAATGAGTAGCAAGTCCATTTAGTGTTTTGAAAAAATTCCGTTTCTTGCAATGTACAACCATGTTACAAAGTTTAAGAAGTGTTATCAATAAATTACACACAAACTAAATAGTAAGAGACCAGCTATTAAAAATCCCTTTTTATGAACGCACTGCAATGTATTCTTCTTTTATTGCATTCTTAAACAGTAAAAGACACTTTTTGTTGTAGCTCTGTAAGCCCATTATTTAAAGTGGTAAACTTGCTCATTTACACGCTGCATTTAGAGATTTTTCTTTGGGGGGGGGGGGGGGTCTTAACCAATCGCTTCAAAGCGAATACGAAAATTAGATCGTAATCCAAGGAGTTGCTGCTCTCATTCCAAAACATTCTTTCGCTTCTCAATTCCCTGTTTAGAAGATATCTGTAACTTTGTTGTAAACAATGGGTTGGTGACATTAGATCACAAATTTGTTGAAGAGCATTAGTTCATCCATGGAGCTACTACCTGGACCAAGTATTAGCTCCATGGTTCATCATCCAAGTTCTACCCTATTGATGGTCTGAATATTTTAAAGGGAAGGAGAATCTCCTGTGGGTGCTCACTTTCAACTCGACATCTTTGATGTACTCGCTTAATTCCTGACAGACCCCTATGTGACAACGATGCTGAAAAGTATCAACTAGCAGCATTATATTCTCAAGTTTCAAACTTTTAACTTGGGGGCCGGTTATACGTACGAGCATGTGGGTCAAAGGTCATGTGCCCGATGAAAACAAACTTGGGCCCTGTTTCAAAAAGAGTTACGCTCGATCTCATGTTTCAATCTGACAATTGCATGATACGTCAAACTTAAGGTCAATCTGAATTATATCTATAAAACAGGGAGCAGGCCTCGATTGCTGTGTGTAGTGGTTTTTCACGTGACGTCAGCGCGTTTCAATTTTGGTATGATGACTGCAGAGAAATCCTAAACTTTGGCTAAAGATAGCAGAGTTTAATGATTACAATGCATGGCGGGAACCGGCCCAGTTGATCGTTACAAAGCGTTTAGCCGCTGTAACAACATCGCATTCACAGCAGACGGTCAGTGGAGATAGCAGACAAACTGTGCAAAGATGATGTTCCTGGATTGAAATCGATTGAAAATATTTACATTTCCTTTCTTTCTACTACTACTACTGCTACTGCTACTGCTACTGCTGCTACTACTACTACTACTACTACTACTACTACTACTACTACTACTACTACTACTACTATACTACTACTACTACCACTTCTACTACTTTCACTACCACTTCAACTACTACTTCTACTACTACTACTACTACTACCACTACTACTACCACTACTACTACCACTACTACTACCACTACTACTACCACTACAACTACTACCACTACTACTATACTACTACTACTACTACTACTACTACTACTACTACTACTACTACTATACTACTACTACTACTTCTACCACTACCACTTCTACTACTACTACTACCACTTCTACTACTACCACTACTACTACTACTACTATACCACTACCACTACTACTACTACTACCACTACCACTACTATACTACTACCACTACCACTACTACTACTACTACCACTACTACTACTACTACCACTTCTACTACTACTACTACTACCACTACCACTACCTCTACTACTACTACTCCTCCTCCTCCTCCTCTACTACTACTACCACTACTACTACCGCTACAACTACTCCTACTACTATCACTACTACTACCACTACTACTACTACTACTGGTACTGCTACTACTACAACTACTACTACCACTACTACTACCACTACTACTACTATACTACTACTACTTCTACTACCACTACCACTTCTACTACTACTACTACTATACTACTACTATTGACTGGTTTAAAGAATTTCATCCAGTTCCCATGATCCTTTGTACGCGTGGCGTAATCATGAACTCTGCTGTTAGGATTTCTCTGGCTGGCCGCAACTGATCATGCGCAGGTGCATTATCTATAGCGCGCACAATAGGACCATACACGCAATGTACGCCTGGCCATCAAAAAGTTCAGCAAACTGAGAAACGCTCGTAGTCGTTACGTATGCATGCGGTAAGTCCATAATGGTGGCACCAGAGAAATCCTTGGCTCTAGCTTAAGCTTAGAATCTCCGGGTGGTACAGTAAAATTGGGACCATTCTGACGTCACATGAAAAACCTCTATAAACCTTATGCATTGGCGTCACGCCACGTTATTTTAGCGGCAAAGCAGTAACGCACTCTGCACGCATGACGTAGACTTCGCACACGCGCGTATCCGACTGGTACACGAATTAGCTGCCTGCGTATGGGGTAAGTTGCAACGATACGCAACTTGACAGAACTTGTAGTCAGGCAGCATAGCTGCATATTTTCATGAGATGCGGACACGCTGGACAAAAGGGCCAAAATTGGTATGTGGCTTCCTTAGGGCATAACTGTTCAACCTGGAAGGGTTGCCAAAATTTTGTGGAACACCAATGGTCAGTAGAGGGCGTTTTCCAAAATGGCCGACATTAACCATTAAATAATAAAGAAAATATTCTTCAAAAATATTTTCCAGGCATCGACTCTTCAAATTTGGTCATATTGCATGACAAAAATTCCAAAAATAATTTATTGGGACTGTTTTGGCTAGATTCAGGTTAACCAAGGTGGCGGAAAAACAAAATGGCCGCCAAACTGAATGAAATATTTCCAAAAATTGTGTAAAACATTGCAAACTTCCACATTCCCGAATCATATTGATGTAAATTAATGTTTTTTTTTTATTAGGACTAAACTTAACAATCCTTGGCACAAGAGGAATTGACCGCCAATATAGCGGAAAAGCACCGAATAAGTAAAAACAATACAGTAAAAATTCCCACCAAAAAAAGTAATTAAAAAGAATGCAGAAAAATCTCAGAAAATAATCATTAAAAATATATTTCCATTAAAACCCTTAAATATCTTTATGGCAGTTTGTACATAAAATTGAAAGCATGATTTCTGATATTTTATGCAGGATCCCAAACCAACCAAGATGGCGGAAAAAGCAAAATGGCCCACAAGGCAATAGCTATGTTAATATATTATAATAATAGGAAAAATAATCCTTAAAAAATATATGTGACAGTTGTTCTTTACATTTGGCCATATTTTGGGCCAGGTAAATAAAGCATATTTTTCAAAACATTTCTGTTGAAAATAAGGTCAATCAAAATGGCGGAAGTAGAAAAATGGCTGTCAGTTGTATAATTACAATATTTTATATTAATAAGGAAAATATTCCGTCAAAATATTCTTAACACATTTAAACCTAAAATGTGGTCTAAATATGTAATAAATATTCAGAAAGTATTTCTCTGGACATGTTTCACAGGTTCTAGGTCATCCAAGGTGGCGAAAATGACAAAATGGCCGTCCATATAATTGTTGTATAATCAAAATACATTGAAATAATGAGAAAAATGTTCACGAAAACTATGTTTGTCACACTTACTCTTAATATGTGACCATATTGTATGCTAAATAATTAAAAATTGTGTTTTGGAACATTTTTGTTGGAATTCAGGTCAACCAAGATGGCGGAAATACCATAATGGCCGCCGATTTGTATAGATACAATATAGCATAATAATAAGGCAAATAATCATTAAAAATATTTTCAACACATTTTAATACTAGCGGCCATTTTGAAATTTCCGCCACCTTGGTTGACCCGAATCCCGCAAGAAATGTCCAAAAAAATACTTTTAAAATGTTTGCAATATAATATGGGCACAGATTAGATCTACCTGTGTCAAAAGTATTTTTAATGATAATTTTTCCTATTATTATAATATCATTGACAGAATTATTGTCTTGTCGGCCATTTTGCTTTTTGTGCCATATTGGTTGTCCTGAATCGAAAAGAAGTATTTTAGAACATCATTTTGGATTAATTGTCATGAAATATGGCCAAATATTAAGGGCAACTATGTCAAAAGTATGATTATTTCTCATATTATGTTGTATACATTATGATTGTTATATTGGCGACCATTTTGTTGTTTCCGCCATCTTGGTTGGTTTGGGGTTCCTCATAAAATGTCAGAAGTGATGCTTCAATTTTATGTACAAACTGCCATAAACATATGTAGGGTTGTTTAATTGAAATATATTTTTAATGATTATTTTCTGAGCTTTTTTTTTTCATTCTTTTCAATTAGTTTTTTATTTTTTGCGAGAATTTTTACTGTATTGTGTTTACTTCTTCGGTGCTTTTCCGCTCTATTGGCTGTTAATTACTCTTGTGCCAAGGATTGTAAAGTTCAGTTTTAATTATAGACATTAATTTACATCATTATGATTGGGGAATGTGGAAATTTGCAATGTTTTTACACAATTTTTGGAAATATTTCATTCAGTTTGGCGGCCATTTTCTTTTTCCACCATCTTGGTTAAGCTGAATCTAGCCAATACGGTCCCAAAAACTATTTTTGGAAGTTGTATCATAAAATAGGTCAAAATTTGAAGAGTAGATGCCTCAAAAATATTTTTTTAAAAGAATATTGTCATTATTATTATTTAAAACAAAATATTCATAATTTTGCGGCCATTTTGTTTTTGGCAGCCATTTTGAATGAGTGAGACCCAATATTAATTGTTAGCACCTAATTTCGTGTTCAGGGGACCCTAAGATTTCCAAAAAGTATTGGGTCGGAGATTTGTGGGGGTTGCCCGTGAGGTGCCTCTGGCCCATGGGCTGTATGTATATGGATAATAGTTAAGCCATCTTAAATGGTTTTGACGGTAATTTTGAAGAGCGCCCTCACATTGGAATGGACTGCATATGTATGAGTATTCTTTGGTTGCACATGCCTACCAATGAATACATCTATTTTTAACCAGTAACATCAATAAGGCGACTTCGTTAAGCCAAAATTCTAAAATGTCATGATTTCAACTGCCATTTTGAAAAACGCCCTCTATTTTCCGAAATATAATCCCGAATTTTGGCAACCCTTCCAAAATGTATTTTTTTATGGCCTAAGGAGCTATTAAAATGAATTTGGTGCTTTTGTCCATAGTGTCCACATTTATTCGCTAAGCTGCCTGACTGTTGTGACAGAAAGATGTGGAGAGCAATCGTTAGTTGTAATGCGCAGTGCCGACAGACGGTGGAATAACGTATCAGACGACGACGCAATGATACGCGCTTGCCTTCTCTGGAGGACGCACTTTCTGTAATGCGACATCTGTAGACTGATTGGAAAACGTGCGTGAATGTGGAATCTGCCTCGAAACTGAAGGCGATTTGGGGGGTCATGTGATGTAGGTTAGCTTACTCAAGAATTTAGACGATCCGCATGCAACGGGGAATAAGAGAGAGTGGATTGTAGGAGGGACCGAAGTAAGAGTGGTGGAATAAAAAACGTTTAAGAATTTTGTAAGGGAATTAACATTCACAATCTAACGATGATCGGTACGCGAACTGAAGCGGGATGTAAAATGCTCCAAACGTAGTGACAATACATGCTTTACCTCTTTCACATCATACTTAAGAGATACCGTATTGGTTTTCGAGGTATTAGATTGCTCTAAGATTCCCTTTATATGCGCGGTTCCTACGTAGGTTAAGGATGGACTTCTTTTTCGAAAATGTGTTCTAGAATAATTCCGTGAATTTTTGCTCTAGTACAAGTTTATATGAAGCCCGCCGAAAAGTTGCATCTGAAATCATTTCTATGACAAAAGTTGCACGTAGACTCTGCACAGAGACACTTGTGAATCCTAAAAAAAATTCATCTGCCAGTCAGAAGACGAGTCTTCTGCATGGCAATTCGGAAGAAGGTGAGTTTTCATAAAACATGTTTTCTTTCGAATTCCCTGCTTCGCGTTCCTGCAATGCTGTACTCTTCCATAATTAATACTCTGCACTTCAGCAAGCAGCCTTATTGTAAGACCTCCACCGATGAATAATTCTAATAGGCGTGAGATGGTGGTGCATATTAATTAGCATTACAAAGAGGTGAGGCTGGAAAGTTTGTGAGATTAAATGTTTCTTTAAATCGCGCTTCCCGCTATCCACGAGTACAACAAATTTTTAAGGTGATAAAGGAGGTACAATGATAATACTGTTATTGAAGAGTGTGAAATAATAGGAATCTAGTTTTCTGAGGTAACTTGTTTTCGAAACAGTTATTTAGTTGATTGTTGTGTCAATAGTTATGCATCTGGAATCATTTAATGATGAAGATGGTGATGGTGGCGGAGGCGACGGCGACGACGACGACGACGACAATAACAACAACAAAAACAATAATAAACAGCGTAGATTGCACCTTAGGGCGACAGTTACATTGGCTTGTTCACTAAAATTTCAATTTTTCTAACCCTAACCCTACCCCTAACTCCACCCTAACCAAATTTGGTACAGATACTTTTTAGACAATATTGAACAATTTAAGACTATTTTCGACACTTAAATTATTTTCTAAATGGTACCTCAAACAGTAAGGGGACACATCGCCTTAATGTCAGGTGTCAATAATAATAATACTTGAAGCAATCTAGTGTTTAAGTTTACTCAGGGCTCCTCAAAGAGGTAGGTCTGAGAGCGGTAATGCATTAAGCTGTCAGTATTTTAGAAGTGAAAGGAAAGCGTAATTGCAACCTATCCTCCTATAGCAAGAATGAAACACTAAACGACATACATCTGTCATTAACTCTCACTTACTTAAAAAAGAATAGGGCTTAACTGCAGCCTTTTTGGATCTTAGCAAAGTTTGTTTGATTGCATTAAGTCTTTAGTCTTTTTATACAGCGATCATCTTTTATATTGCGATAGTTACGGTACGAATTACGGGATAACGCTTTCACCGTGAATTCGTTCATTAAATTAAAGCGGGAACTTAGATGGAAATGGTACATTGACTTTTGGTTCAATATGCTTGTATAGTATCAATACATATTATAATTATCGCGTTTAATTTACGTAAAGGAGTGATCATCTTTTTCATTTCAGTTGAATGGAACTACCATTTCACTGACTTGGGATGGCTCTATTGGAAGTTAAATCTTCAGTCAGGAATATGGGAGGTAAGTAATGAAAAGATCAGGTCACTTTACTTGAAACTAGTTTGCTTTATATTTTAAAACACCCCATTCGTTACAGTTAATAATGAAAGAATGAGTAGGACCAACAGGAATAATATAATTATCAGAGATGCCACCAGCATTTCCCCCCCCCCCCCCCAAAATCTGAAAATTTTGTAAAGGTGTCAAACTGCCGGATAGACAATCACAGTAAACTAGCATACAAAGTCTGTCCAATACTTAACGATTCTACATGCAGTGCCATCTGCATAAGGTACTTGGTACAACAAATACACTTGCAACTATCAGTGGTTTATGTTGCACTAACTCTCGGATCATGCAACAGAGCAGACTTTTTTCGTAAATTTGACCAAAAATTTGGGAATCAAAAAAAGAGTTTTCTGATGTCACAAAAATCTGAACTTTTGATCGGCATTCCAAAAAATCTTATTTCATACTAAAATCTGAAAAGTGGCATGTCTGAATTATACACTCATTGCATATGACAAAGCGATTCACAGACTTGAAACATGTATCCTCATTGTCCCTAATTCTGCGCACCTATGGGAATGGGAGCCTAGACAAACTACTCTAAATTACAGTGGCAACGCTAAAACCTTGCCATTGGACAGTCAAAGCTGAATTGGGAGACAAAACGAATCCATTCAGTGATGATTTACTCTTGACAGAGTCCAGTTATAGATAAACCTGTGGTTCACACTGTAACTGGATGTAAACACTTACTGTTGTAATATCCTTCTCTTAACTGTTCTCTCTGCAAAAGTGGCACCTTTAATATAGAGAATAATTCCAAATTTCGATAGCGCACAGACGCTTAATCATTTGATGATAAATTATGGATATCATTCCTCGATTAAACGATGGAAGCTTATCGATATCAAGTCGTTTAGAAAAGTAAATAGAAACTCTCTGCAATGGCGTTCAGCAAATAGATCTAATAAATACATGCGAAATCATCACCGCACTTAAACGGTTTCTCAGATTGAAGGGAAAGGGGGTCGAACCATTCAACGGGCGAATTTGACATCTTCATAGGTAATTCTGCAGGTTTTGGTGCCAAAACAATTATAAAATGCGAGATATGATAAGAAGTGTTGATTCTGTAGTTGGTATATTTCTCATTTAAACACATAATCGTAATTTTGAACATTGTTGTGACTGACAATCAAGCCAGATCACGAAGGTTTAAACAATATAAATACACTTTATTCACAGAAAACAGATATCAAAATTGAGAGGGTCTTTACCATTAAAATTCTTTTATCATTTGTTACTAGCAATAATGGATTTAGTACAGGAACTAGAAGGGAAGGGTTACATAATATCAAGGTACTATTCCACGTGTCTATGATATTTAGTTTCTTTATCAGCTGTATAAATCTTTGTTATTACACCATCAGGCTACGAATGTGGTTGGATTTACATTTAATATGCCTGAATCTTTTTAGCTCAAGGAATAATTGTTAATAATCATTACTAGAATTGTTGACAACAAGCATAGACTGAAAGTGATTTTTTTTTTTCATTTTACATAACTTATATAAAGTGGCTGCACTACTTTATTACTTCATCTAACGTAAGTCATTTATGTAAATGCAGTATTTATTTACACAACCACTGACTGAAAATGTGGTTTCGTCGAATACCGCACACCGTATCATCCCTTGGGATTTTCATAATTTGTTTCTTCGTATCATAATTCTAATAGAGAAATGGTGAAGAAATGACCGACGAAGATTACCGACAAGTGGTAAGTAAATGACAAAAGGGTACAAAGCTTGCAGCAGGCATGGCAAATTTATATTCTTCGCTTTCATTTCGTCCTATTTTTAATATCTGAAATTTCTCCTCCGTTGGTACTGTTCAACATCACGCTCAAAACTGGAACCTTCCGAAACCGACGATGGTCTTGGTAATCTCGGACCGACAGTTGGGTGGTCTGACTTGTCATGAAACTGACATCATTTCGGTTTCGAGTAGTCTGATTTTGACCCAACCCGAGATAAATCGAAAATCGGGATCATTCAATTGGTTTAAATTTAATGCCTTTTTTCCAAGGCACAGTTAATCCCTGGAAAAAAATGTCAAAAAATTGTAGGGTTTTGCCTCTATGTGTCGGAGTGAACGCCATTCGAATTCCATGTAAATTCCACGATTTTTGCTCAGTACAATTTGAATATATCTTTTTTTAATTTGTATACCATGAAAACGATGTTGTCAACTATTGGCCTCATACTTTTTTCATGAACGTTTTTCCGTCTTTTTGTCGGGTTGGTCTCGGGTGATTTGAAAGCTTTGTCGGTTTGGGCGTTTTGCTTAACCCCAAACCGCTGACGGTTTGGTCTCTGGTAGGCTGAAAAAGATACATCATCGGTTTTGAGGGAATCCTGGTAGTGTCCAAATCGACGATTTGGGCGGTGGTATCAAAACACACACTGACGCACACATTTAAAAAAAAAACGAGCAGAGGGAGGAGTGGGCAGGATTACGTACGAGTTCTTGTGAAAGGCGATGAGATGTCTCTGGAAGAACATCTTCAAGTGGCCCGAGTTTCCTATGGGGGTGATGTCTGTGGGACAGGTTGTTCCAACCCCTGGTTGTTGTTACGATGAATGAAAATTTGTCACAATCGATCCTAATATAGTGCTTATCATAAGTGTTACTGTTACAATACGGGTGCGATGAAGCGTCCCTTGAAGGTTTTTTTTTTTCACTAGACAGCTGGAATGGCAAGATGCCCCCTTTACTTGATCGACCTAATGCAACACTGCGAAGAGTACGAGCTTAAGGTGCGCTCACGCGAAACCGAAATCTGCCGCGTTTTTCGGGCGTGAGCTGCAAAGCAAATGGCTTGTGCGTATTTCTATGGAGCCGTTTACACAGAAGTCGCGTTATGAAAAAAAGATTTTGTGTGAACGGTTCCACAGAAGTACGTACAAGCCATTTGCTTTGCGGCTCCCGCCCGCAAAACGCAGCAGATTTCGGTTTTGGTGTGAACGCACCTCATAGATAATGCCGATAGAATCTTATTATGCTCAAATTTGGATTAGATTAACCCCTTTTCTACTGAAGGCAATGTTCACAATAGAGTCTTTACAAAAACACTATGTAGAATTTTTAGACATTGATTATGTTTATGTTCACGACATTCTTCCCAGCTACACTTTTAAGAGGAAAACCCTTCCCTGAATCGATTAGCACCGAAAGGTATAGATGAAAAAACTAGGACCAAAGGGATTAATTTTCTTAATAAATACAGATCCTCTTTAGCATGACAAGAGTTCCACGGGTATTTTGGTGACTACGATATCATAGTCTTGATTTTATTCGAAAAATTATAATGGATTGACTATATTTGGATAGTTTAAGGATATCTAATACTTACAGAGTATAGTTAAACTTCGTCGAGCGTCTGTTATAAAATGGTGCTTCCGTTGTAGACTGAATCCGCTAATGCTGTAAGTCAGATTTTTTGAATATAAATGCAGGGTTGATCTATTTCACAAGACGTCGAAAGCAAAATTAAAACCTGACAAGAGTCTACATTTTATTTCACGAAAATGTCCGGAAATCTCCTAAAATCATGAGTTCACAAATTTATATGTTATGATGCTGATTTACTCGCAGTCAAGTTACCACAGGCAAAAACAAAAATTTTCTGAATAAATTCAATAATGTTACAACGATTAAAGTCTAGAAGGGTTCTATTCAAGATAATGTAGGAGCATGCCTCTTTGTTGCTAAATTCCCAATCCAGCTTGAAACAAATCAGCAAGAAGATTATCAAGAGATTAAGTTTGTTTTTGGACTTTTTTATACCAGTGTCCTCTAAAGAGACAGTGACATACTAAATCTCTCTCGATTAAAATTTTCTCCTCGCTTTTTGAAGTATGTTAAAACTGAACGGCTACCATTACAAACACCTATCCACATTAACTGTTATTGAAGAAACAGCGGCTATGGACGCTTTTTGTGTTATCTCCTTTTCTGCCACTCCTTTGTATACTTCACTAGCAGAGATTCTCTTTTTAAATTGTCTATTTTCAAAGATTGTACCTGGGTTGCATTAGAACTTGTCGTACTGTTATTGTGCTATTGATTCACTGTTAGCTTTTCATACTCCTGAATTCATTTCTTATCCACTGCGAAAAAACGAACAGTGTCATGAAAAATGTGTATCTTGTCGTGGCTGCTAATCCTAATGGCCAGAATGAAATAGTTCAAACAAATGTTTTGATTTCAATTTGTTCGTAGAGTAGTACTCCTAACCCAATTGGAGCACTTTGAGCTTCCCTTTGTTTGCTCATAGAAGACCCCTCGCCTTTTCTTGCTGTGACTTTTAAGTGTCTGTCCCAATCGCACTGGCGGCTCAGACTAAATTCGTGAACACAAGTCGATGTAGCAGGGAAAATGTTTTCATGAAATCAGGCGAAACCATGACCGCTTGTCTGGATGTCGAGTACACCAATGCTTACCAAAAATATTTGACAGTTTATTACCTAACTTCAGACACGATGAAAATGCAGAACTCTTAGAAGAAACATCGGGCACCATTTTCCCTGCTATATTCGTCTGTGTACAATTCGACTGGTAGATAATATCAAAACTGTTTTGCCAAGTTGCAATCGGTTCTCAAAATAAACGTCACATTGATTTTTCCATAAAAGTCTCTTTCCTTCCTGCAGGTGAATTTGTATGAAAATAACAGGAGAAAAACGAACTGGATGAAATGAAACCTACCCCAAGAAGAAATGGTTAAAATTACCAGGAAGCACAAACTTTAACAGGCCTTCATCGATACATTTTCGGGACAGATATTTAACTCTGTTCAATTTTAACCTATAAAGCACCGACAGCTGTATTGTTAACCCTTGAACTATATGAAGATTAGTAAATTAATAGAAAACTCTAACTTATTATTCCGAGGGGAGCAAAAAACACTCTCTACCGTAAATGCGACGATTAAGCAAATCATACCAATAGTATATCAAGTGTGCTTGGAGTTGGTCAACGCAGATTTAGTGCTTTATGTTCCCCTGTTAGTAATTTTGTGTATTTTGAATATTGCAAAGTAGAATATATAGCCCAACATAAAATAACCCCGTTAGCTTTGTTGATAATCATCCCCGAATAAAACAGCGTTACTCGGGTGTCACGTGACCAGACTCAATATGTCTGCATACAAAGAGCCCTGACGGGAATGCACACGTGATGTATGTCCAGTAACTAGTCAATTCCTGCTATAACACGGGTAAATGTGTAACCCATGTAGCAATATCGTTTTAGCTACACATGTCCAGACGAAGACTACATCAGCTACGCACCGGCTACCTCCACTTTGTGTTTGGAACATCTGACAATGCAACTGGGGTAGCAAAATAAAAATACGGGAATTCCCGGCTGTTGGGTTAAGTTCTCCATTGTTACGTCATAGGAACGCGTCCCATGTAGTATTGAGTAGGTAGAGTGACGTAGCGACTTTATATGAATGAGTCAATCCACGCTATATTAAATAGTCGCATACAGACCTTAGGCCATTTTTCCTCTAACATAGGCACTTGCCTTATACTGAAAGAGGATATTTATTTGTGAATGGAAAACTTAGCCTCAAGCAGGATTCGAACCAGCGACCTCCCGCATACAAGGCGGATGCTCTGACCACTGGGCCATTGAGGCCTATGTGGTAGAACGCGGTCAACTAAGCTTAAATACTGTTGGGTTAAGTTCTCCATTGTTACGTCATAGGAACAATACCTACTCAATACTACATGGGACGCGTTCCTATGACATAGGCCTCAATGGCTCAGTGGTCAGAGCATCCGCCTTGTATGCGGGAGGTCGCTGGTTCGAATCCTGCTTGAGGCTAAGTTTTCCATTCACAAATAAATATCCTCTTCAGTATAAGGCAAGTGCCTATGTTAGAGGAAAAATGGCCTATAGGTCTCTATGCGACTATTTAATATAGCGTGGATTGACTCATATATATATATATATATATATATTATATATATATATATATATATAATATATATATATATATATATATATATATATGTGTGTGTGGTGTGTGGTGTGTATATAATATCTGTATATATATATATATATATATTAATATAGATATATATATATATATATATATATATATATTATACATATATATATATACATATATATATATAACCCCCCCCCCCCCCCCCCCCGCTAAAACCCACGGTAGGGGGGAAAAAATTTTAGAGGGCGCTAGACGCCCTTTGCGAAAAGGCGAAAAAAAAAAACAATAAAATACATAAGATTATATTTCGCCATTTGGTAGAATTTGAAAAAACAGAGATACATCAACGTTATTTCAATGGCCCACCAATTGTACGTGTTAACAGATACGTGTACGTAATTTGGTCAACATTGAAGTAATGGCATATAGATTATGTAGTGAAAAGGCCATTACCATCCGTTTACGTATTCCTATAGAAAAAGCGTGTAGTTTCGGTAAGTCGACCTGATTTTTTTCCCCTTATAGACGCTCCCCCCCCCCCCCCATTTCCCCCTTATAGGCGGGTTTTTTCATACGATATTTCCCCTTAATCCCAAATTAGCAAAATATATATATATATATATATATATATATATATATATATATATATATATATATATATATATATATATACCGCTAATTCCCACCCTCAGGGGAAATTGGTATAACTGCTAGTACCTAGGGCGAAAAAAAGATAATCAAATACATAAGAAATACAGTCGCCCTACCGTCTAAACATCTAAAGTACCGTTATTACAATGGCCAGCCATCCGTTCGTGTTAAACAGCTAGGTGTCCGTTAATTTAACAACTTTGAAGTAATTGGCATCTAGTTTGTAAATCTAAGAGGGCGCCCTTGTAAGTTTACGTATTCCTATAGAAAAAGTGTGTGGAAACGTTAAGGCGAAACTTATATTTTTCACCCGAAAATTTTTTTTCCCCTTTAAGGTCGACTTTTCAACAACAACTTTCCCCCTAAGTGCCGAATTAGAGAAATATATTATATATATATATATATATATATATATATTATATATATATAATCTATATATATATACCTATATATATATATATTACTAATTCGGTACTTAGGGGGAAAAGTTGTTGTTGAAAAGTCGACCTTAAGGGGAAAAAAAAAATTTTCGGGTGAAATATAAGTTTTCGCCTTAACGTTTTCCACACACTTTTTCTATAGGAATACGTAAACTTACAAGGGCGCCCTCTTAGATTTACAAACTAGATGCCATTAGTTCAAAGTTATCAAATTTACGGACACCTAGCTGTTAACACGAACGGATGGCTGGCCATTGAAATAACGTTTAATTATACGTTTAGACGTTAGGGCGAATTTATTTCTTATGTATTTTATTATCTTTTTTTCGTCCTATGTACAAGCAGATATAACAATTTCCCCTTAAGGTGGGAATTAGCAATATATATATATATATATATATATATATATATATATATATATATATATATATACATATATATATATATATATAGTCTTTCTTTGTTAAAGTTACATATCAATTTTCTTTCATAAGCTGGCTCTTAATGAATTATATTCATAAACTGTCTTCAAGCAAGTCAAGTGATATCATTCAATTCGGTTTTTTTTTCAAATAAAGGAAACAGTTTTAGCGTGTTATGGAAGATCGATACATAAGATCGATACATTCAGGTGCGTGGCCAAGGGGGGGGGGGGTTCGAAGGAGGCAGCCGCCCTTGGGCATACTTTTTCTATTTTTAAAGTTTACTTTTACAAAATTGCTGGTGTTTCCCCTATTTATATTAAGTTAAAAGGCCTGGGAGATGCCATTTCCAGCGATCTGGGAGACATTTGGGGCCAAACTCTGTCTTGTGCTTCGTGCCAACTCATGGTGGCGCGGAGCGCTGAGAGTCTGTTTATGGGCGTCACCCCTCCCCCTTGACAAATTGCTGGCTACACTCCTGGATACATGAAACTATTAACTGGCTCGCTTTGATCCATAAGTTGCCTACGTAAATTTAAAAGAGTGATATGTAAATAGTATTCCAGGTACTCTGTTTTTGTAAGGTATGATAGAACGAAAAGAAACAGAAACAGCGGGAATTTTGGACGCCATATTTAATCCCATACAGACCAACTCGTTCTTCTCACACGGTGGAGAGTAAAGTCTAGTTCCAACTTTAAGGGAAATTTACTCTGCTTAAAAACATTAGGGATACTTAATTTTCTCCCCGCTGGTGACCCACGAATTATAGACGTACAGTTATAATGACATACTTGTATTGTAAGGATGCTGTTTCCTATAATCTTGGGTGGTTGGGATGCCGAAGTTTTTCCTATAACGCCGACACAAGTCTGGGAGACGAAAAACTACGCTAGCAAATTTGTGTTGTAGAGTGCTTTTTACTGCCATCTAGCACGCTTGCAACGTGAAGCTTTCTCATCTCAGCACCAACACTGGTGGGACTGAGTTAGGTTATGATTTAGGTTGCGATCCCGTAAGGCGCCCACAATGAGAAGTCACCACCATATTATTCTTCCCTTTAATCGTCACTGCCTCATATGCTGGCTCTTTCGGAGCTACAATGACTTCTCTCTTTAAGAATGAGTTACTTCCTCCAAAGCCTGGACTCAACCCTAGTGGCTACTGCAACAGGGATAAGGCAAAAAAACTCAAGGAATTGTGACACGTGACGGAAAACACTTGAAGACCTCTGTTGTAGAACACCCTGTATTTTTCATAGCTACGTGCAAACACTTCCATTACCGTAACTACCCACAATCCAAAGCCTCATCATCATGAAAGTGACCTGTCACTCTGAGTATGGCTATTATTAAAATGGTCAAAATAGTCTATTTTTTGATATTGTTAGAGTGCATCATTGTTGAATTTGAAAGGAGCTGAGTAGTCGCCAAAGTAGAATAAATTCTCGGACCCGCCGACTTCGTTACGTCACATCCGGTTATGCTTCTTGGTTTATCGATTCGATCCGATACCGATTCTTATCAAAGCCATGCATGCAGTGTGTCTGGTGTAACAGTACACTTGTTACTGTCGTTAACAGTACTAACGTTAGCCTAACTTAGGCCTCGCGTTAGGGCCTAGGTCTACCACGAAAAACTGAAACTCATTGATCGAAAAAGACAGTTTCAATACCTGCAAAATCACAATGTTCTTCAGGAACCTCCTGCAGATCATGCGCGAATAGGAGTGTGCTTTGCCACTAGTAACGCTAATATACTACATACGTACGTACGTTGTGAGTTGTGTGTACTACATGCCTGGGTAGATGCATTGATCAGAACCAATACAAGTGGAAACGATTCAAAATTGTCGGTGCCAGAAGAAAAAGTAACGAAATAGAAATTCAAAAAACAAATTGTAAAATATCTTGCAAGTGTAAAATCAAATAACCCAAGAAATATTATAAGAACGTTATGGCAAAATTACTTTGCAAGATTATTTTAAATGAGAATATAAAACGCATTAGGACTAATATTTTTAAAATTAGCCCCGCAGAGAGGGTAATCATCTCGTTTGGTATGTTGTATTTAATTGGGAAGTACGCCACTACTGTAACTACTCAGCTCCTTTAAGATAGTCAAATCTCGTTCATTCTCATAGTTTTAATTCTTTAAATACCACAGGGCTTCCTGGGCTTTTCTCCCTGCACCCCTGCCGGGGCGTCGGCTCTGGACTCCACCAGGGGCAGTTTGGTTTTCGGGTTTGCCTCCCCGCCACTTTCGAACATCACATCCACTCCCTGGTTCTGTTCAAGGTTATGTCTCAGTCCCACACTTTTGAGAAGCTATTGACGCTCATGCTTTGCATCATATAATAAACCGGTTGTAATGGTTATATAAAAAATGTCCCTCCTCTCTTTTTTTTACGTAATTTTCATGGTTTGTGTATATTATACAGAATGTCTCATCTCTCTTTGTTTAAGCACTTTTTATTGGTTCGTGTATATTACACAGAATGTCTCTTCTCTCTTGAAACACTTTTCATGGCTTATGTATACACTATTAAATGGCGAAATAAAGAAAGTTTCATCTCTCTTTCTATATGTACTTGTTTTGATTTGTGTATATTATACATAATGTCCCGTCTCTCTTTTGTTAATTACTTTTATGGTTTGTGTATACACTATGAAATGGTGACATAAACAATGTCCCATCTCTCTCTATTTTTTATGGTTTGTGTTTATCATACAGAATGTATCATGTCTCTTTAAGTACTTTTTATGGTTTGTGTCTACACAATTAAATGGTTGAGATAAAGAGTCTCTCAATTCTCTTTAAGTATTATAGTAAAACCGGTCCAGACTTGATACTTTATAACAATTACAAGACAGCGGTGGGCGGTTTCAAAGCAATTCATCCAAAGTCGTATAGTTTCCGTGACGTCTAAAGGTCGATCATTCCATGCCGCGTACATTCAATTCGATGCGCTGGTCCCGAGCAGGAAGGGATCTTTTATGTCCTTTCAAAATTTGTTGCAAGCCTGACAAATTTGGCTGCCCGCCGAAAAGGGCAAAGTCTCATAAAATCTAGTATAAAAATGTGAGATCACATAGGAGATCAAATAGGATGTAAAAACGATTAATAGTAAAATGCTACATAAGATCAGTATTGAATATATTTACAAATAATAAATAAAAAGTACATTAAAAATTAAAGTACGTTACGTGGAAGGACGCCTTGAATTCAAATGGCAGCCCTATAAACAAAAGAGTTTTTAAAACGCATACTTGCCAACTCTACCGATTTGGGCGGTAGAATACCGCTTTTTAGAGATTTGAACTGGCTACCGATTTTTTACTCTAATCTACCGATTTTTGGCAATCCTGCCATAGAATTTATTGAAAGCATGATTTAAGTTACACTTTGCTGTTTAAGCGTGCGTGTTGTGCGTAAGTCACCATAAAACAGCTCAGAAAATGTTGATAAAAATACGATTCATCGATCGAGCTTGGATCGACCCCCGCGTGCGTATGTACGTACGTATGCGTGTACTGTGTTCTGCAGTATAGTCCAGCTGTACTGTACTCGATTGTTTACATCTTTTGCGATCAGAGCGTGCATGCGGGGCTCGCGGCCTGACAATAATCCCATCCCATATCAGGCACACTGATAGTTAGTGGTAAGTACAAAAGCAACACCTTGAATCTGTTATGTGATTCTGCATACTTGCAGAGTGATAAATTATTTGCCAGCAATACGTGTGTATTTGATTTCTGCATGGTTATTCCTACAAAATAGTTCATAAAATACATAATAATATGTCTCCTTATGCATACAAAATACCGTATAAAGTATGCACCAAATCACATATTTTCACATTAAAAAAACAAAAAAGCTTCACAGTGTGGGAGGGGGGACACGCCCCTCCCACGCCCTCCTCCCCTCGCGCGCAAGCGCACTCGGGCTCGGTCGCTTCGCTCCCTCGCAAGATTTACCACTTTTCCACTTTCAAATGTTGGCAAGTATGAAAACGTGTGGTTCCTTTTTTTTTGGAATAATTTTCTCATTTCTTAGGTTATAACTGGTTTGTTGAAGAAGTGACTTCAATTCATTACGGGGTGGGTGTTTGTCGTCTTTATGGATTTTTTTGAGAAAGCCTTTAAATATCTTTTATGGCTGCTGTATTTACTTGGTCAATGAGGGTGTTAAAATCTAGGCTAAAAAATTTTGCCACAGTAACGCAAGGAGGCTCCAAGTCTTTTCTTATCTTTAACTAACAAATAATGATACCATACAGGGACAGCATATATAATATGAGGTAACCCTTACTCAAAATCCATATATGGCCCAGATATGGGATTTCATATCTGGCCCATATCTGGGCCAGATGTGGAATTCATATCTGGCTTGTACAAGAATTGGGCAGATATAAATTGATATGATATAAAGGCCATATATGGCCCAGGTAAAGTTTCACTTTTATATGGCCCAGATATGGCTACTCCATTTCTGGCCCATATATGGAAAATCCATATATGCCACATATAAAGAGATTTATATCTGGCCCATATCTGTGCCATATAAAACTTTATATGGCTCATTCTTTATATGGCCCATATCTGGCCCATATATGGAAATTTATATCTGCACCAGATATGGAATTTATATCAGATCGGATAAAAAGTTAGGCAGATATAACACAGATCTAAACCAGAACCAGATCTAAACCATATATGGCCAGATATATATTTCTATCTGGATCAAGCCTTTATATGGCACAGATCTGCTCTAGTTATGAATCATAGTTAGGACTTATAGTCCACACTCCTCATGGAGACTTTGAACACCAGAAAACAATGTTTAAGTGCTCCATGAATTAGAATTTAATGTAAGTATTAGGTTGAATTGACTTAAGTACATTAATTCAACTTATTTCATAACAGTGAACAGAAAAATGCCTTGAAATTTCCTATTTTATGTAATCACAGTGATATGGGCTTCTTATTTTAAACTTAATTACGTATTTGACTCTAAATTTTGTTTACTGCGTGGTGCATATTTTACTTTCAACTTCCTAAATCATGAAAAATGTAGGTTTAGATACAAGCTCCGCCCTAATATGCAAATTATTTGCCTAAGTTCACTTAGTACACTGCGGTATTAACAGAAGTGTAGCCACTAAATAACTGCACTGTCTGGGAAGGTGATGCTGTATCCAAAACATGTCTTAGTTTGTAACAAGCAAAATCCAAGAATCAAATCAAATAAATAATAAAACAAACTAACAAAATGCTCATTTGCATATCTAGCATATCAAATTATATCTGGCTTGATATGGCCATATCAAACTTTATTTGCATATCTGGAATTGCATTGTATCAAGTTATATCTGGCTTGATATGGCCATATCAAACTTTATATACATATCTGGATCACGATTATATCAAGTTATATCTGGCTTTATATGGCCATATCAAACTTTATATACATATCTGGATCATGATTATATCAAGTTATATCTGGCTTTATATGGCCATATCATACTTAATATACATATTTGGATCACAGTTTTATCAAGTTACATCTGGCTTTATATGGCCATATCAAACTTTATATACATATCTGGATCACCATTTTATAAAGTTATATCTGGCTTTATATGGCCATATCAAACTTTATATACATATCTGGATCATTATTATATCAAGTTATATCTGGCTTTATATGGCCATATCAAACTTAATATGCATATCTGGGTTATGTTTTAATCAAGTTATATCTGGCTTTATATGGCCATATCAAACTTTATATACATATCTGGATCACCATTTTATCAAGTTATATCTGGCTTTATATGGCCATATCAAACTTTATATACATATCTGGATCACGGTTATATCAAGTTATATCTGGCTTTATATGGCCATATCAAACTTTATATACATATCTGGATCACGGTTATATCAAGTTATATCTGGCTTTATATGGCCATATCAAACTTTATATACATATCTGGATCACCATTTTATCAAGTTATATCTGGCTTTATATGGCCATATCAAACTTTATATACATATCTAGATCATGATTATATCAAGTTATATCTGGCTTTATATGGCCATATCAAACTTAATATACATATCTAGATCACAGTTTTATCAAGTTACATCTGGCTTTATATGGCCATATCAAACTTTATATACATATCTGGATCACGGTTATATCAAGTTATATCTGGCTTTATATGGCCATATCAAACTTTATATACATATCTGGATCACGGTTATATCAAGTTTTATCTGGCTTTATATGGCCATATCAAACTTTATATACATATCTGGATCACCATTTTATCAAGTTATATCTGGCTTTATATGGCCATATCAAACTTTATATACATATCTGGATCACAGTTTTATCAGGTTATATCTGGCTTTATATGGCTATATCAAACTTTATATGCATATCTGGGTTGTGTTTTAATCAAGTTATATATGGCTTTATATGGCCATATAAAGTCTTTAATCAACCAGATATTTCCAGATATAAAGCCAGATATGGATTTTGAGTAAGGGAAAATGTAGGTATCAAAAACTTGCATGCATACTTCTAACTTAAAACAGGGTACGATAAAAGATAAAGTAGAAATAATATAAAGGGCCCTTTGTAAAATTTTTGAAAGATGACAAAAAAAGATTAAGCTTACTATCAATACATTGTCTGGTCATTACGGTCATTTCTGGCGCCCTGAATTACAGTTTTTCTCGCTCTAGCGGTGAGTAGGCCCCTATGCTTAATATTAATTTTCAAAAATTATCTCTTTTGATTTCTTCGGATTCAGAAGTAAGTTCTTAACACAAACACGTACAATGTGAGATACCACAGCTTCGTAATTACTTTAATCAACGTTGTGTGAGAATTTAGATAATCTATCAGAGGTTGCAGTTTCATCTGCATATTTTAATGACAGAACAGTTTGACTGAGATTGTATTTCGTCGGTGTAAACTGTAACTAACAGGGCTGATAAAAGGACTCCTGGGGGACGCCAACACTGACTTCAGATTTGTCGGATAAGCCTCCTTTCAATCCAGGGATCTTCGACAAAAGTTCGTTAATCATGGATTAGCCGATGAGGTAGAGCAGTATTGAAAGCACTGGAAAAAACAAGAAATCACTTTGGATATGCTTATGTTTTCATTATTCAGAGTGAGAACAATATCGTGTACTAAAGTAAAAACGGCATCCGTACAGGAAACCCCCTTTCTGTAAGCGGTGAGCAAACTGACATCGATCACCGTGCATATCAATGACATCTCTTAAAAAAGGTAGTAAAATTTTCTGCACAGAATTAAAACTTATACTGGCAAGATCTATGGGTCTGAAGTCATGAACTGATGTAAGTATATTAATTTTAGGTATCGGTGAGGCTACAGCATTCTTCCAGAAACTGGGTTTGTGATATTGGTTAAAACTTTCCTTAAAAATGTGTATAAAAATACCAGCTAGTTCGCTAGAGCAAAGCTTGAAAACCTACCAAGGAATTTGGTCGCGACCCGATGAGATACCTTTTCTAACTGTCTTAAATTGTCTTTCAACTTCATTCTCTTTCACAACTGGGGGTTCAGCCATTTTACTAGTTAAATGTAAAATAACATATTTTATGACTGCGGAGTTAAAAAGTCCAGTTAGATGGGGTTTAACGACACACCAACACGAATGTGTTATATAGTGTCAGCAAGTAAAAAGGAATGTAAAGTTGGGGAGAAAGCTAACAAAAATGCAAAAATTAGAAATGTCTACACCAAAACAAGCGCGGGAGTCTCGTCAAAACTTCCTATAGGCCTACAGGTTACTTTCCTTGCCAAAGCCTAGAATGAGATAAGGGTCTGTGTGTTCAAATAGCGTTTTCAGGTTTGGCACAGTGTGAGGTTCAAACGTCCAAAATGATTGCTAAGTTTCTCAACGATTTCTTCAGAATGAAAATTGTTTCTTTCTTTTCAGGTTCTTCGACTGTTTTAATGAAATTCCATAGGTTGTTAGAGTTAGAGCTAATTTTGCTGAAGAGTTTACTTGTTTACGTGAACAAGTTTATTGATTTCCCTCTGTATTGGTTTCTGCTTTGCTTTATCCCTTAACTCAATTGCTAGTTTCTTCTTCACTAAAGCTTTTATTCTTTTATCTGTTGGAAGCCGCGTCATCATTTCAGATGCAGATAATTTTAATTTCTTAGATACGCACAAATCACTCACGAATTTAATATATTCTGATGTTACTTCAGTCAGTTCATCAAGACATTCTGAGCTATTCTTGAAAATATCCCAGTCAGTGGAACTCAAAATGTTTTGTAATGCACTGGTATGCTCTATCGACAAGTCCCTTTTTAATTTCATCTTCCTTTTTTGTAGTTTTACGCTGCTTTCTGTAAATTTAGGCACAACAGTTATGCTAAAGTGATCGGAAGTAGCTATTGGCGGCGATTTCATAACTTTGTAGCAGCACTCTTTAACAAATACAGTCTAGTCGAGTTAGATTAAGGGCATGTAATGAAGTCTACTTCGTTTTTGTACCCCATATCTTCAAGAAATTTAATACGATCTCTATTAAAGTCACCGAGTAAGATGATGTGTGACCTTGGGTTTTCTCTTTGTAATATAATTATGACATTTATGACATAGCACTTCCTCTTTGGCGGAGTAACTCTTGTCGAAATTAGTTGTTTAACTCCTAATGTTCTTCACAATCAACACAACCGGACAAACTTCGAATTTCAGACCCAGGTAGTGCAAACACAAAGTAAAAAAGTATTGTAAAGAATAAGAAGCCTTTGGCAAAATGTAGTGACAAATCTAAATGGCCCAGGTACTCAAAGTATGTTGATTTTAATGTGGAACCAAGTTACGTTAAAATAAAAGACTACTTAGACCTAGAGGTAAAATGAAGATAAAACGCATCTTTTACGGAACAGTGCTGCAATACCTTTCAATAATGCAAACACGAGGATATGATTTTTATCATAAGATAACATATTGGTGTTTCTCACAGGTAAGCAATATGATGGCTAGAATCTGAAAAGATTTAGAAATAGTCGAAAAAAATCGGGGACAATACAGGAAATTTCAAACAAAAGTGTGAAACTCTCAATTACTTCAAAAATATAATTTGTTTTAAAATGATTTTCGTTGCTCAAAGTATTCAATAATGTTTGACAGAATTTTGACGTCCCTTTACATATTTGGAACAGTTTGCGTCATACTTCTCCCCTTTATTGTTGGCCTTTGCATGAACGATATTCTGAGCTGGAGATCTGTTGTGGCCTCCTAGATAAATATTCCAGCAAAAAAAGAAAGAAAAATAAGTCTGCTCGTATCATGCCATGTGTTCACATTATATGAGGAGCATGTGATCGATCTAGTAAAATTGACGTGTAGCCTCGATTAAGCTATAGTCTCAGGAAGTCGACCATGGAAGAATCCTTTACATAGGCATATTTGGAGTTATTTAATATTTAGGAGCCTCATTTATGAACTCGGACATCAGGATGCGGTGTGTAATACACCATGGCGGGTTCACCACGAGAATAATTGAGCTGCTATAAAAAAATATTGTATAATTTTTATCTGATTCATTTTATATGAAAGGGTGTGGTTCCAAACGTTCCCAGACGCCAAATAAAAAAGTAAAAAAAAAGCATTAAATCACTAAGTAACAGCTCTAGGTTATGTCTTGTAGAAAACAATTTATCTGCCAGCATGTACATATTTTCCGAACCGCGATAACGATGATTATTTCACGCGAGGACGACATGTCCTAACTGGAACGAATTATGATCTGATTTTATAGTCAGGTTATCAAACTTTGTCAGGCCTAAGGTTAATGGAACGATTTTTTCTCAGACGCACGTGTGATATTACTGGGACATAGCCTGGGCAAAATCTAGGGGGGGGGGGGGGAGTTGATGACACTATCTAAGGGGAGCACCAAGTGGCGTGCCCATACAGATATAGTTGACACCCGGGCGGCCCCTTCGTTTTTCACCTGTAATTTAGTGTCACCCTAGGGGCAGTTGAGGGGGAGGGGTACATGTGAGACCTGGCTTAGGCGCAAAATTGTGTTATCGTTGGCAAAGCTTTGAACTGATTATATCTTTACAAATTGTCATTATCTGATTATTCAGTAATATTCTTCCTATTTTGCCTAAGCGTAAGTCAAGTGGTTTTGTTTGAGAGAAGGGGGTGTCAAGCTACATTTTTTGAAAAAAAAAATTGTCTTCGTGAGGTGGTTTGGATGCAAAATGGTGTTATCCTTGGTGAAGCTTCGTAAAGCGTTGAATTGATTATATGTTTATGAATACCCATTATTTAGTGATCTTTTTACTATTTTGGTAGGGTGTAGTTGGAGGGGATGTTGCCTCAGGGAAGGGATGACACCCTTGCTCTTTGAGAAATCCTTCTTGTACTAAGTTTTCCTAGATCCAAAATGGTTTTATCTTTGGTAAAGCGCCTATGCAGATAACATGATGTGAAATTTCAACTATTTACTTAATTTTTCGGCTGTGGCATGGCACCCTTACAAGGCTGGTACTCGGTGCGGGCTTCCCCCTAGCGCTTCCCACTGGGGAGCCACCATCGGTTAGCGCGTAACTGTAGCGTAAGCTCTGCAAAAAATTGTTCGGTCGAAATGTTTTCCAGTTGAGGGGAAATGACATACTTTAGACGTTAAAGTGTCATCTAAGCATTCTTTTCTTTTGAATTTCATTTAAAGGGAAAATTCAGTCACCTCAATTTGAATTAGAGTACCCGGGTATCTTATTTTTTTTTTTTTTTTTGTTTATTTTATTATGAATGGCTTTTGAGAATCATGTTGCAATATGCTTTTCACTGAGTTGTGAAATTCACGGATAGAGCAACTCCTTGGTTTACCTTCAGTATGCAATATTTATGTTGTAACATACCATGAAAGATACTTAAAGCGAAATAAGAGGAATATTTGTAAGATTTAGCTGTTGTTTCAAACTAAGTTTGTGGCAACTGCTTATGCCCTTTAAATTAAAACTTTCTTTACCAGCTCATTGAGTTTAGCTAATAATTAAAGGTAATCACAGGCTATTTACCTTTAGTCATCGTATATGCTGGTGTATTCAAGCGATGATTCTTGTAGGAGGAAGATGATTCACTCGTGGGAAGAGAGACAAGAACGCGTCTACGGAGGAGGGGGGGGGGGCGTCCGGGAACCTCCCCGGGAAAATTTTGGGAAAAGGGGACCCTTATTTGCGTTTTCCCAGGTTTTGGGGGCCTTGAAATGTTAATTTGGACAGTGAAATTTTCCGTACTCCAGCATTTTTCTCAAGTAAGTCAACTTTTATTTACGATTTGGAAATCTTAGGGGGCAGTAGCCCCAACGTTCCCCCGCAGGCTACGGCCCTGTATTACTGGGAGATGATGAGTAATTAAAACTGAACGAAGCCTTTGAAGCAGCAATTTTCTTTTCGAGGGCCGGCAAAAGACAATCACAAACAAGAAAAGGAACAAAAACTCGTCTTTCTGGCGTACAGCAAGTACTGGACTTACTTAATTTTGCATGTACACAGAGACGATACGTCTTGACTGTGGGAGAAGCTCAAGTTTACTCCCCCCCCCCCCCCCAAATATCTGAGTTTTTGAATGACTAACCCTGGGAATTTGCATTGTCACAAACCCCAAGGGCCGCAACACCTCCCTATTCTGCCCACCAGCGGTGCATACTAATTTCCAGAATGCAGATCTATATTTACTCCCGGTGATATAATTTAGTCAGGGGCCGACGTCCCATTTTCCCGACAAATAAGGGCTACATTCCCGACAAAATGACGAAATACCCGTGCCAAGAAATTTCAACTCATAGCCCTTCGTCTGAGGGAAATTATTTAAATTCGCAAAAAAAAAGTTCACCATGGAAGTCTTTAAGTATAACTGGTGGTATAACTCGAGAAACGCAGTTAACGTTTGCAATGTCAATTTTACCTCTGCGTTTCATTTGTTTGCTACAGCACGTGGAAGCACTAGCTCTGAGGTAGTACTTTTATCGTAGGAGCGTAAGATCCTCTTCAACGTGGGGCACAGTTGCCCTCCTTAGGGCCCATTTCGGTACTGTCCCTCTGCAGGGGACAATGGGGCCAATACCACGGAAGCGCCAGATCATTTACACATCAAGAGATATGTCATTAATACGTGGGGAAAATATCTCAAGGGTGTAAGGGTTAGTTAGTGAAATGAGGTTTAACGACACACCAATACGAATGTAAGGGAGCAAAAATATTACTATGTACCACATATAATTAGGATAAATATCGTGAACAATTACCCAACAACAATATAACCTTTCATGGAATGCCGTAGCATCTGGCAAACAAGATAAGTTCAGCTGATTGTATCGTCTGAAAAACAGTACGGACTAAAAACGGGGCATGTGCCGGAACAAGAACACGTTCCAATAACCACAGTCCACCCCCCCCCCCCTTCCCGAAGATATGTCTGTCTTGAGAGCAAGTCTCGGAAGTATGTGCTGAAGCTTTCAATATTCCTTCAATCATCTATATCTTCCCTAATATCGAGCAAGGAATCTTGAAGTCCTGTGTACCTCCGTAGCCTAATCACGAATGTGGACAAGAACTTAACAGAAGCGTTGGAACCGGAGGCTGGGAGCTACACCCTCCCGAACAAACAGCTTACCAGTTCAGTAGCCTGGGCAAAATCATAAGGGGCAGTTCGTGACAATATTTAAGCGGAGCACAAATGGCGTGCCTACAGACAGTGGACACCAGGGCGGACTTCCTTTTTTCTCCTGTGAATGTCGGGCTGCCACGGGGGGAGGGGGTGCTGAGGGGAGGAGTACTTTTAAGGCCTGTCTTAGGTGCAGAATTGTGCTATCGTTGTCAAAGCTTTGAACTGACTATATCTATACAAGTTGTCAATATTTAGTGATAGTCTATCATTGGCTGACTGTACGGTAAAGTACTGAGAGCAAGGAACGACACCCTAGACTCTTGAGAAATTTTTGTCTATGTGAGGTGGCTTGGATGCAAAATGATGCTTTCTTTAGAAAAGCTTTATAAAGCGTTGACTTGATTACATAGCTCATTGAGTCTAGCTAGTAATTAAAAGTAATCGTAGGCTATTTTATCTTTAACCAACGTATATGCTGGTGTATTCCAGCCTGTGCCTTGTAAGAGGAACGGGGTTCCTTCGACAAGAAGAGAAACATAAGAACGCTTTCACGGCGAGAGTCCGGGGCCCCCCGGAATTGGAGGGGGGGCGGGCTTATATGCAATTTCTTATGTTTTGGGGGCCGCTTAAACCATAATTTGGACAATGAAATTTTCAGCATGTCACTATTTTCTTCCCTAAGTAGGCAAACTTTCATTTACGATTTGGAAATCGGGGGCGGTCCCCCGCAGGCTACGGCCCTGCTCACTATGAAGTTTTTCTTGAAAATTATTTATAGCTGTTTCAACCAAACATTACGTTAGAAAATGTCAAAATCCGGAAGATTTAAGAGAATGACATCGTCCGTCCAGTTTTTAAGCTCTGCATGGAACGCACGCACATAGTTAGATCATACCAGTGTGCTTAGTAGCTGAAATTTGAGCGATAGAATATTCGATTCTTCGGGAGTACGGAAGTTAATTTAAAGCTTCTTGCAAATAATAAACACCACATCAAGGTTAGTGGTCTTTTAGGAGGTAAGTAGTATTCTTTAAGCAGATACGTAATTGTATCGAAAACGTTGGTTACGCACCCTCTTTTGTTGTGTGGCACCAGAGTCGTAGCGGGCGGGGTGTGGGGGTGCTACAACCCCCAATATCTGGTCGCCGTGGGCAAATTTTCGGTCTGTCGGCAAAAAGGGGAGAGGGAAAGGAAAAGAAGAAAGGAGGAAGAGAAGAGGAAGAAAGGAAAGGAAAGGGAAAGGGAGTGAAAAGGAAGATGGAGAATGAAAAGAAAAAAGAGAAAGAGAGAACGGAAGCCCGCGGGCAGTCTGTTATCGGCAATCTCGGTTTTCGGCTCTTCATCTAATTGGCCCATTCAAGCTGAGGGCCCGTCAGCAAATTGATTATGCATGTGACGGCCGTATTCGGCCGTATCAACGGCCGTCGGTGTAATTCGACGAGTGACTGAGTCCGTCGGCAACTCGGGGAAAGAAAGGGAATTAAAGGCTTCCGCATAGGCGCACTATTTCGGGTCATATGACATTCTTGAAAAAACACTTTCTGCACATTATTCCTCACTGTTATCATCACCATGGGGAGCAGCACCCAATTACCCATGGAGGGGGCATCCTTAGCCAGTTTTCTAAACCCTAACCTTTACTTCAAACACATTTTGCAAACTCCTGAGGATCCGGTTTACTCACAAACATCCTGGGAAAAAATAATGCGTGCCGCGCGTGTCTTCGCTTCACTGCAATATCAGGCTTTTAACTTTTGAACACCAAAGTGAAAGAGATAGAGAACCCATCCTGGCGTTCAAAGCATATTTTCAACGCTTGTGTTAAGATTCTGAACACTTAAAGTTCTCCCTTTTTGAACGCCAGACGCCTATTTGAACACTTACCGTATCTGAACGCCTGACGCGTTTAGTGTTCAAATGCTGAACGTATAGTGGCATGACCGGAGGAATAGCCTAACACATTAAAATTATCCGGAATCTTTGCATTAGATAATGTATTATGAACCAAAATATACCTATCCTGCATGAGACTTAATTTTTTACCTAGAGATTATGCTAAAACCTCAAAACTTCCGGGGGCGAAGCCCCCTGGCCCCCCACCAGGGGCCCTAAGGCGGGCCCAGTCTTTTAGCCAGCCCCTGTTTGTGCGATAATTTCGCATAAACGGCGAAAATGTCGCACAAAAATCTGACAAACAAATTGTACCCGGGTGTAATTTTGAGGTTCCCCTTGGGCAGAAATCCACTCAAATATTGCACCATTTGCGATCTAGGCACCTTTCAAATTTCAAAAATTTCCAAAGGGGAGGGGGAGACCCCTTACATTTCCGGTAGCATTTTGGCAAATCTGAAGCATGTGATGCTCAATTGGTACCTGTGTTTTTGACAGATTACAGAAGTATTGAACATCATTACACTTTTAGTAACGCAGTATTAGAAATTAAAAACAGAGGGCAAAAGCACGTTTGTTAGGTTTCTTCTATATAAATATATGTACATCTTTAGTTTTCCCCAGGTTCCTCTCAGTCCCTCTTTTCCCCTCTGTTTTAATAGAAATATATACAAATAAATACATATTTGCAACAACTCTTTTTTTCGAAGATAATTACCCTCCCTTAAGTCTCTCTCTCCACTCTGTTAATTGCCTCCTCCTCCTATCTGTCGTATGTACAATTATTTATGTGTCAAGAGAGCATTCATTTTCCCCACCATAATGCCTCTACATACTAAGTATGAAACCTATCCAAGATTTCTAGCTTTAGATGTCGTGTTAACACGATTTTTCAGAGTTTGACCCTTGATGACCCCAAATGACCTTTGACCCCCACAAAAAACAATATGGTTCTTTCCCTTACCATAACAAACTTACATACTAAGTATGAAGTTTACCCAAGGTTTCCAGCTTGAGATAAGGTGTTAACAAGATTTTCAGTGTTTGACCCTCGGTGACTCCACATGAAATTCAACCTTCAACAAAAACAATAGGGTTCTTCCCCTTACCATAACGAACTTACATACTACGTATGAAATTTATCCAAGCTTTCTAGCTTGAGATATCATGTTAACAAGATTTTCAGTGTTTGACCCTCGGTGACCCTACATGACCTCCATTTGGCTTTTCTGAGTTTCATCCTGAGTCTCTGTCCAGTTTGATCTCAGCTGTATTATATCTGATATTGTCTAAAATGTAGTGAAAAAAGACCCAAATAAATGTCGAAATCTAAAAATCTAATATCGTGTTAACAAGATTTTCAATGTTTGAAACTCGGCGACTCCAAATGACCTTTGCCCCCATCGAAAACAATGAGGTTCTTCCCCTTACCATAACGCACCTACATATTAAGTATAAAATTTATGCAACCTTCCTTGAGATATCATGTTAACAAAGTTTTCAGGTTTGACCCCGGTGACCCCAGGTGACATTTGACCTCCACCAAAAATAACAGGATTCATTTTCCCCACCATAATGCCTCTACATACTAAGTATGAAACCTATCCAAGATTTCTAGCTTTAGATGTCGTGTTAACACGATTTTTCAGAGTTTGACCCTTGATGACCCCAAATGACCTTTGACCCCCACAAAAAACAATATGGTTCTTTCCCTTACCATAACAAACTTACATACTAAGTATGAAGTTTACCCAAGGTTTCCAGCTTGAGATAAGGTGTTAACAAGATTTTCAGTGTTTGACCCTCGGTGACTCCACATGAAATTCAACCTTCAACAAAAACAATAGGGTTCTTCCCCTTACCATAACGAACTTACATACTACGTATGAAATTTATCCAAGCTTTCTAGCTTGAGATATCATGTTAACAAGATTTTCAGTGTTTGACCCTCGGTGACCCTACATGACCTCCATTTGGCTTTTCTGAGTTTCATCCTGAGTCTCTGTCCAGTTTGATCTCAGCTGTATTATATCTGATATTGTCTAAAATGTAGTGAAAAAAGACCCAAATAAATGTCGAAATCTAAAAATCTAATATCGTGTTAACAAGATTTTCAATGTTTGAAACTCGGCGACTCCAAATGACCTTTGCCCCCATCGAAAACAATGAGGTTCTTCCCCTTACCATAACGCACCTACATATTAAGTATAAAATTTATGCAACCTTCCTTGAGATATCATGTTAACAAAGTTTTCAGGTTTGACCCCGGTGACCCCAGGTGACATTTGACCTCCACCAAAAATAACAGGATTCATTTTCCCCACCATGATGCCTCTACATACTAAGTATGAAACCTATCCAAGATTTCTAGCTTTAGATGTCGTGTTAACACGATTTTTCAGAGTTTGACCCTCGATGACCCCAAATGACCTTTGACCCCCACCAAAAACAATATGGTTCTTTCCCTTACCATAACAAACTTACAAACTAAGTATGAAGTTTACCCAAGGTTTCCAGCTTGAGATAAGGTGTTAACAAGATTTTCAGTGTTTGACCCTCGGTGACTCCACATGAAATTCAACCTTCAACAAAAACAATAGGGTTCTTCCCCTTACCATAACGAACTTACATACTACGTATGAAATTTATCCAAGCTTTCTAGCTTGAGATATCGTGTTAACCAGATTTTCAGTGTTTGACCCTTGGCGACCCTAGACGAACTTCGACCCAACCAAAAACAATAAGGTTCTTCCCCTTACTGAAACGCACCGACAAACTAAGTATGAAACTTATCCAAGCTTCTTACCTTGAGATATCGTGTTAACAAGCTTTTCAAGGTTTGACCGCGGTGACACTTGATGACCTTTGACCTCCACCAAAAACAACAAAGCTTTTTCTGTTACTATAACGCATCTACATATTAACTATAAAATTTATCCAAGCTTCCTTGAGATATCGTGTTAACAAGGTTTTCAAGGTTTGACCCTGGCGACCCTAGATGACCTTTGACCTCCACCGAAAACAATAGGGTTCTTTCTCTTACCATAATGCATCTACATGCTACGTGTAAAATTTACCAAAGCTTTTTATTTTGAGTTATCGAGTAACAAGGTTTTCAGTTTGATCCTCGGTGACCCAGATGGCCTTTGACCACCATCAAAAACAATAAGGTTCTCCCTCTTAATAAGGGGACCAAGTTTGAGAACCGGTAGTTTCCCTTCTTGAGATATCGTGTTAACGAGCATCATGAATGCATAGGTTTCTCTTATCATATAAAGCAAAAAGATATATACATTCATACATACAAGAGAGTGTAATTCCACCAACCCCTCCTCCATTCCGCTTGTCTTGCTAGTAAAGAAAAATAAACCTTAACAAAAGCAAAGCTAATATATACACAACCTTTGTAAAAAAGAACCAGAAAGCCCAAAGGCTTTGTGATTCCTTGCCGAATAGGGATGTTGTTTGACCTCTGATGACCGCACATGACCTTTTGAACCCCACCAAATATAACAAAAAAGAAAAGCAGAAGTGTCGTGGATAGGATTCGAACTCCAATGGATCTTGGAAATACTTGGGAAATTTTGCTCTTTGACATTTAGTGACCCCAGATGACGATCTTGGGAATTCTTGCTTTTTAACTTCTGATAATCCCATACGACGATCTTGGGAATTCTTGGCAAATTTTGCTTTTGACCTCTGGTGACCCAGATGACGATCTTTGGAATTCTTGCTATTTTGACTTCTCGTGGACCCATGGGAAGTTGAATATCTTGGAAATTCTTGCTTTTGACCCCCATGACCTTTGACTTCCACCAAAACACAAGCATTCACCTTTTCAACATAAAACATCCACATACAAACTGTGAAATCTATCCAAGCTTCCTACCTGGGGTATCTTGTTCACATTCAGTGATTAAGTCGGTGACCCTATATGACCTTTAACCTCCACCAAAACAATAACGATCTTCCTCTCATCATAATGCATTCACATACCAAGTATAAAATGTATCCAAGCTTCCTACCTTGAGATATGTTAAAAAGGTTTTCAGTTTGATCCCTAGTGACCCCAAATGACCCTTGACCTCCAACAGAAACAATAGGGCTTTTCCTCTAACAATAATGCATCCACATACCAAGTATGAAATGTATCCATGATTCCCATTTTGAGATATTGTGTAAACAAGGTTTTCAGTTTGACCTCTGGTGACCCCAAATGACCTTTGACCTTCACCAAAAAGTTCCCTCTCTCACCATAATGCATTCACACACCAAGTATGAAATCTATCCAAGCTTCCTAACCTAAGAAATCGTGTAAAAAAGGTTTTCAGAGTTTGACCCCTGGTGACCCCAAATGACCTTTGACCTCTAAAAAAGAAAAGGGTTCCTTCTGTTACCATAATGCATCCACAAACCACGTTTGAAATCTATACAAACTTCCTAACTTGAGAAATCGTGTAAACAAAGTTTTCAGATTTTGACCCCTGGTTACCCCAAATGACCTTTGATAACGATATTGGGAATTCTTGAAAAATTTTGCTTTTTGACCTCTGGTGACCCCAGATGACGATCTTGGGAATTGTTGGGAAATTTTGCTTTTGAACTTCGGTGACCCCATACGACGATATTGGGAACTCTTGGGAAATTTTGTTTTTTTGACCTCCGGCGAACTCAGATGATCTTCGACCTCCACCAAAAACAAAGCCAAAAGACTTAGTGATTTATTGCCGCATGGATATATTTTAACAAACATGAATCACCGACATGAGAAGCAGGAGATCCCTCACAGTTATCCTACTTGAGATTCCATGTTAATGAGGTTTTGACCTTTTGAGATCTTATGACACACCAGAATGCAAAAATGCATTGTCGTTCGATCAATATAGCACTTAATATGTAATCCCAAATAATGCTATGATGTCCTGTTTTTTCAGTCATTGGTTAAATGTGACCTTAAAGTGCTGGAAATTAGTTTCATGTTCATATTTGACCTTGAAAATCCTTGGGAAATTTTGCTGTTTTGCCTCTGGTGATTTCAGACAAAACTCGTAGGGGTTTCTGATGGATTAAATGCAACACCATGGCAAGTATCCAACCTTCATAACTTGAGCTATCTTGTTAACAAGGTTTTCAGACTTTCACCCCAGATGACTTTTGACTTCCACCATAAATTAGGGTACTTCCTCTCACCATAAGTCACCCAACTACTATGTATGAAATCTATCCAAGCTTCTAATCTTGTGGTATCATGTTAACAATCTTATCAGAGGTTGACCCCCAGTGAACAGATTTGACCTTTAACCTCAACCAAATACGATATGGTTCCACCTCTGACCATAAGGCATCCACAAACTGCCTGTGAAAACTCGAAATATCCTGTTAACAATGTTTTCAGACTTTGACTCGTGGTAACCCCAAAAGACCTTTGACGTCCATCAAAAATCAATATGTTTGTACCTCTATAGATATATGCATCCACATGCAAAGATTGAAATCTATCCAAGCGTCTTACTGTGAAATATCATGTAAACAAGGTTTTCAGTTTGACCCCTGGTGACCCCAAATGACCTTTGACCTCCACCAAAAACAATAGCTTTCTTCCTCTCAGCATAATACATCCAAACACTGAGATTTCCATATACAAAGTACGAAATCTATCCAAGCTTCCTACCTTGAGAAATAATGTAAACAAGGATTTCAGACTTTGACCCCTGGTGACCCCAAATGACCTCTGGCCTCCACCAAAAACAATATGGTTGTACCTCTGACCATAATGCATTCACGTGCCAAGTATGAAATTTATCCAAGCTTTCTACCTTGAGATATAATGCCGTTTTCAGACTTTGACCCCTGGTGACCCCAAATGACCTTTGACCTCCACCAAACAATAAGCTTCTTTCTATCACCATAGCGAATCCACATATTAAGTATTAAATCTATCTTAGCTTTCTAACTTGAGGTATCATGTAAAGGTTTTCAGAGTTTGACCCCTGGTGACCCCAAATGACCTTTGACCACCAAAAACAACAGCGTTCTTTCTCACCATAATGCATACACATACCAAGTATGAAATCTATTCAAGCTTCCTACCTTGAGATATCATGTAAATAGGGTTTTCAGATTTTGACCCCTGGTGACCCTAAATGGTCTCTGACCTCCACCAAAATCATTAGCGGACTTTTTGTCATCATAATGCATTCACACATAAAGTATAAATTGTATCCAAACTTTCTACTCTGAAATATCATGTAAGCAAGGTTTTCAGAGTTTGACCCATGGTGACCCCAAATGACCTTTTACCTCCAGCAGAAACAATAGGATTTTTCTCTCACCATAATGCATCCACTTACCAAGTATGAAATGTATCCAAGCTTCCTACTTTCAGATATCGTGTGAACAAGGTTTTCAGTTTAACCCTGGTGACCCCAAATGACCTTTGATCTCCACCAAAAACAATAAGGTTCCTTCTCTCACCATAATGCATCCACACACCAAGTATGAAATCTATCCAAAATCCTTACTTGAGAAATCGTGTAAACAAGGTTTTCAGAGTTTGACCCCTGGTGACCCCAAATGACCTTTGACCCTTTGATAACGATATTGGGAATTCTTGAGAAGTTTTGCTTTTTGACCTTTGGTGACCCCATATGACGATATTGGGAATTCTTGGGTAAATGTTTTTGATCTCTGGTGACCTCAGATAACCTTTGACCTCTACCAAAACAATGGGGTCTTTCTCTCAACATGACAAATTAATATAGCGTGTATGAAGTGTCCTTCATTCCTACCCTCAGATATCGCGATTACAAGGTTTCAGTTGTTGACCTCCAGACACCTCAAATGACCTTTGAGGTTACCACAAACAACAGGGGTCTTTCTCTAAACATGACAAATCAACATATTAAATATGAAAAGTTTGTCATTGCTATCTTGAGATATCAAGATTTACAAGGTTTTTGCAGTTTCACCTCCTGTGGCCTCAGATGACTTTTGACCTCTACCACAAACAATAGGGTTCTTCTCAACATGAAAGATCTATATACCAAATATGAAATGTCGGTCAAGCCATCTTGAGATAGTGTTTCAAGCCGTTTATGAAATTTTCGTAGTTTAACTTCCGGTGACCTCAGATGACCTTTAACCTCTATCAAAACCAACAGCGTTCTTTCTCTTGACATGACAAATGTGTATACCCAAATATGAAGTTTCCTTCCCTCCTACCTTGAGATATCGTGATTACAAGGTTTTGAGTCTTTTACTTCCGGTGACCTTAAATGACCTTTACAAAAAACAATTCCGTTCTTCCTCTCTACATGAAAAATCTGCATACCAAATATGAAGTGTCTTTCATTCCTATCTTGAGATATAATTACAAGCGATTCTACAAGGTTTTTGCAGTTTTACCTCCAGTGACCTCACATGAGCTTTGACCTACTACCACAAACAAAACGGTTGTTCTTCTAAACATGAAAAATCCATATACCAAATATGAAAAGTGTTGGTCATTGCCATCTTGAGATATCGTGTTTACAAGCCGTTTATGAGGGTTTTCAGTTTAACTTCCGGTGACTTCAGATGACCTTTGACCTCTACCAAAACAATGGAATCCTTCCTCTTGACAAATTTGTATACCCAAATATGAAGTGTCTTTCACTCTTATCTTGAGAAATCGTGATTTCAAGGCTCTGTCTTTTAATTCAGTTTTACCTCCGGTGACCTCAAATGACCTTTGACCTTTAATTAAAGCAATAAGGGTCTTCCTCTCAACATAAAAAATTTATATACCAAAAATGAAGTGTCAGTCATCGCTACCTTGAGATACCGTGCTTAGAAGCCGTTCACGAGGTTTTCGCAGTTTAACCTCCGTTGACCTCAGAAGAGCTTTGATCTCTACCAAAAACAATAGCGTTCTTCCTCTTGACATGACAAATCTGTATACCAAATATGAAAAGTGTCGGCCAATTCTAACTAGAGATATCGTGATTACAAGCCAAGTGTCACATACACAAACACGCGACATCACCATCGCATAGACTCCTTGCCCGTCTTCGTCAATGAATCAAAAATCTTTATACTAAATATGAAGTGTTGGTCATTCCTATATTGAAATATCGTGAATACAAGGTTTTCGGTTTTGACCCCTGGTACTTCAAATGACCTTTGACCTTTACAAAAACAAGATTCTTCCTCTAAACATGACAAATCTTCATACCAAATATGAAACGTGCCGGTCATTCTTGAGATATCGAGATTACAACGAGCGTCACAAACACACACACACACACACACACACACACACACGTCACCATCGCATAGATTCCTTGCCTGCCTTTGGCACTCGGCATGGAATTAAAAATTAATTTGAAACCAGGAAAAAGGTATATACATTCATACATACAAGACAGTGAAATCCCCACTCCTCCATTTTGTGTCGGCAGAAAAAAAAACTAGACATTAACAAAAGCAAAAGAAATATACATTCATACATATAAGAGAGTGTAACCCCCACACCCCTCCGCCATTGTCTTGCTAGTAAAGTAAAACTAAACATTAACAAAAACAAAAGAAATACACCTATACACACAGCCTTGATAAAAAGGAAACTGAATTTGAAACAAAAAAGAAAAGGTATATACATTCATACAGACAAGCGAGTGTAACCCCCACTTCCCTCCTCCATTCTTTTTGCCTTGCCAGTAAAGAAAATTTTACATTAACAAAAGCAAAAGAAATATACTTATATACACAGCCTTGGTAAAAAGAAAAATGGATTTGAAACAAGTAAATAGGTATATACATTCATGCATACAAGAGTGTAATCTCCCACCCTCCTCCATTATTGCCAGAAAATAAAACCTAAACATTAAGAATAGCAAAAGAAACATAAAAATGTACACAGCCTTGATAAAAGAGAGTAGGAATTTTGAAAAAGGTATATACATCCATACATACAAAAGAGCGTAATCCCCCGCCTCCATTTTTGTCTTGCCAGTAAAGAACTAGACATTACAAAAGCAAAAGAAATATATATATATACACAGCCTTGGTAAAAAGAAAATGAATTTTAAACAAGGAAAAGATAAATATATTCATACAAACAAGAGTGAAATCCTCCCACCCCCTCCTCCATTCTTGCCTTGCCAGAAAAGAAAAACTAAACATTAACAAAAACAAAGAAATATACATATTTACACAGCCTTGGTAAAAAGAAAAATGAAGTAGAACCAAAAAGAAAAAGGTAGATGCATTCATGCATACAAGACAGGGTAACCCCCGCTCCTTCTACCCTTGTCTGCCAAAAAAAAAAGAAAAACTTAACATTAACCCCCCAAAGAAATATTTTCATATACACAGACTCCTGTCTTGTTCCTCTTCTTAATCGCTGCTGTTAAGCTGATAATGATTGCTAATGATAAGTTCGCACGAAATAAATTTCGCCTTCGTCATCCATATCAAAATCACACTGTCTCATGTTCACTTAACACGATGCCCTCGTTTTCACTGCTTTCGTACACAATTTTCGTTAGATGGGATTTTACGACAGACCAACACGGTTGTGTTATATAGTGTCACCTAGAAAAGAAAAAGGTGCAATGTTGGATTAACTTAAAAAAGGTGGGGTCAAATTCCACTAAAAGGTCAAGGCAAATGCGGGAGTCATGTCAAAAATTTCTGTACAGTTTACTTTCCTTGAGAAAGCCTAAAACAAGGGAAGGATATGTCGGCTCAAATAGAGTTTTCGGGTCTGGCACAGCGAGGTAGTTCTGACAAAAATGCCCAGGAAGTAGAAGATGTTGAGACACCGCTCGTATTTCCTACAATTCCTTCCAATAGTACTTGGATGTCTCCTAAATCTTCTATCCCTGAAGTTGAAATCTTTCTTAAGAACTTACGTGCTGACATTCTAAATCCCGAAAACACAAGAGCCCCGAAAGATAACCTTAGCAGAGAGGAGAGAAAGGCAATTCATAAGCTTAAAGAGGATGACAGAGTTATTAGAATCCAAGATAAGGGCTCCCGATTTGTCATCATGGACAAAAAGGACTACCAAACTAAGATGGAACAACAACTTACCAACCCCTTGCATTACAATATTATGACGGAAGATCCTTCTAACAAGTTCCACCAGGAGGTGACCCATTGGGCTTATAAGTGGTTAAGGAGACAACAAATAAGTGAAGAAATTTTTAATTGGATAACTGAAGTGATACCAAAACCAGGCGTTGCTTACGGTAATGTGAAAACTCACAAAGACGGTAATCCAGTTAGGCTGATAACCTCTTGTTGCGGAACTGCCATTGAACGCCTATCTGCTTTCACTGAATTTTACCTCAAACCACTCGCCCAAAACTTACCATCATTCTTGAAGGATACCTCCGACCTCCGTAATAAAATTAAGGCAGTCAATAATTCAGGACCCTTGCCTGCTAATACTATTCTTGTATCATGGGATGTAGTGGCCATGTTCCCCAATATCGACAATAAATTAGGCATATCTGCTGTTTCTAAATATCTTAACACCAGAGAAAACCAAATTCCCTCCACTGAATGCATTGTAGAAGCTGTTACCATTTGTTTAACGTCCAATAACAGCCAATTTAATGACGTTAACTATGTCCAAAAACATGGAACTGCAATGGGCCTAAAAAACGCCTGCAGTTATGCAGACCTAGCTATGGGTATAATTGACGAAAAGGCTAAGACCCAAGGTCCTGCCACTCCAAGATACTGGTGGCGTTACAGGGATGATATTGTCGATATTTGGACGCATGGCTTAACCAAACTTCATGAATTTACCAATTTCATTAATTCTTTGTATCCTACTATTAAGTTCGAATTGGTTTATTCTACCACTAAACTTAATGTGTTAGATGTTTCTATTCACTTGAAAGATGGTTATTTAACTACTGATATTTATTCTAAACCTACTGACAGTCATTTATACCTCCCGCATAGTAGTTCTCACCCGATCCACACAAAAAATGCAATACCTTATAGTGTTGGATTACGTTTACGTAGAATATGTTCCGTGGATGATACTTATATGAAACATTGTCAAGAATATAAACATTACCTTTTACATCAAGGTTATAATCCTAAACTTATTGATAGACAATTTCACCGAGCCACTAATCTATCTCAGGATGACTTACTCAAACCTAAATCCCATATCACAAAAAAGGTTTATCCCCTTGTACTTGACTTTAACCCAATCCTCCCCAATATTTCCAAAATACTTAAGAAACACATTAAGTTGCTTTACACCCTTCCCACCCTTAAAGAAATTTTCCCAGAGGGTTCCATCATACCTGCCTACAGAAGAACTAAAAATCTGAAAGAATTAGTGGCGCCTTCAAAATTTAAGAATAAGTGCCCCCTTCCTGATCTTACCTCCCCCGGTTTTTTTACTTGTAACAACAAATGTGACCTCTGTCAAAATTACTCATCTACTTCTCGTATTTTCTACTGTGCCGCCACAGGTCGCTCATACTACATTAAGCAGTACATCACTTGTACTACTAAGAATGTTATTTATCTGTTAACTTGTTTGAAATGTAATGTCCAGTATATTGGTTCTACCTCTACTGAATTTAAAGTTAGATTTCGTAATCACAAATCCCACATGCTTACTAATAAGAAAACTTGCGTTGTAGCCACCCATTTCAATCACACTCCCCATGAATTAATTGACTTAGCTTTTCTCCCGATTGAACGCATCACCGATACCATAGAAACCAACAAGAAACTCCTCAGCCGTGAAATCTACTGGGCTGCCCAATTGCCTACTATTTTCCCCTATGGCCTTAACAAAAGAAATGAACTTAATTCCAAAAAGCGTATCAATTTTGCCCCGTAGGCCCTCTGTTGTGTGTTTATCACCAGTGTACTGTATTTGTTCAACTGAGGAAGGTCGAATGACCGAAACGTATTGAATTATACTTATTATAGTGGAGCAGCAAAAGTTGTGTTTCTTGCTATTATTTTTGCTTATACTTTCTATATTATCATGAGAGAAACACCCTGGCATCCTATTTGGATCCTTTTGTTGGAGAACATTGTTTGGGTACGTTGAACTTTCTTATTCTCGTTATATATATATATATATATATATATATATATATATATATAATATATATATATATATATATATATATATAATATATATAGTATATATATATATATATATATATATATATATATATATATATATATTATATATATATATATATATATATATATAAAACACATATATATATATATAACACATATATATATATAACACATATATATACATATATACATATATATATATACATACATACATACATATATACATATACATACATACATATATACATATACATACATACATACATATATATATATATATATATATATATATTGAAAAATCGGAAGAATCAAAGAAAAACCAAACTCTCTTTATGTTTCTGAAAACTCGTCAGTGGAGCCGTATGTGGCAGAATTTCATGAACAATCTAACAGCAATTTAGTTTACGTTTCGAACCAATTGAGAAACTTAAAAAAAGGGATACCTCAAAATGAAAGTGGCAAAGTAAAAAAAAAAAAAAAATTGGAAGCGGAAATTGACGAAGGACAGGTAACTTTTCATTCTTCAGATATGAACACAGAACAAAGACGCATGAAAAAAAAATTGTCGAGAAGACATTAGTTTGAAACAGGTATATTGTGTACTCAGCAACTTGAAAACGTGTTTAAATATTTGGATGCAAATATTTGTATCGCTGGATAAATACAGGTATAAAATGCATTTCACAGTTAATTTCAAAGAAGGTATATTAGGTGGATGTTAATCATTTGTTCACAAATAACGTGACGGGTTACAGGTCAGTTTCCGATCGTTAAATAAAAACTATACATAAATTTCTGACTATGGACTGGAAGCGATCAAATTGGGAACGCCAATAATGCAAGGCTTCAGCCTTACGTATTAAGCTAAGTCTGAAATTTCAATTTGAACTGTCGTTTTCTGCACTAGTTTAACTTAACCTCTCAATGAAAGAGCGCCGAGCTCAGCTATTACGGCGGAAACTACATCATTTACCTTTACGATGTCTTTTCTTTCTCCTTTTTCTGCTAAACCGTCCCAGTCGAGCGAGATCGTTGGGGATATCATCAACCTGGTTTCTAAAGTAACTTCTGCCATACACTCCACTTTGATGTTATCGCGATGATGGACTGAAGTGACGATTGTAAAAAAAGTAAAACGGGAGAAGGCGACACATTTAAAGACGTTATTGCATAGTAGGAAGCTTGAGAAAGTGCTACATTACCGAATCATTTTTATCCGCTATTTTGCCTCTTCCGTTCCTTATTTGTTTTCTGACTAAATAGCCAGTAATAACTGGAGATAAAGCCAATGTTGTAGCTAAATCGTGATGACTGAATTGCTTTGATTTGAACTAGATGATATTGGCTTAGATGGTACAAATGCTAAACTATGAGTTTTTATTGCTGTGTTTTTATGTTACTGAATTGTGTATTGATACGTTTTCAACGAAGAGTTCGTCAAAATTTAATAGCGATGATTCTAAATTTACATCGGAATTTAGAGAAATCGTTGAAATTGTCGTTCCTATAGAGGTCGTAAAAAGAATTAGGTGTAATATCGACGGTGCCTCGGACTTCCGCATTAAAGTTTGGCAATTTAGCAACCAGAAAGCCAAACGGCTGAGTGATTCCTTGCCATATGGATATATTGTAACAAACATGAATCACCCACATGGCAAGCATGTGATCCCTCATAGTTATCCTACTTGAGATATCATGTTAATAAGATCAAAAGCTTTCGAAATCTTGTGACCCAAAATGACCTACATGCTAAATATAAACAACCCACTGGCTAAGAATGAGATCCCTCATAGTTACCCCCCTCTAAAATATGTTTACTAGGTTTTCACCGTTTGTGACCTCAAATGACCTTTGACCTGCACGAAAAATAAAACTGATCATCTTCTCAATATGGTCAATACACAAGGTAAGTATGTGATTCGTCACAGTTACCCTTCTTGAGATATCATGTTTACAAGTTTTTTGACCTCTGTTGACCCCAAATGATCTTTGACCTCCCAAAAATACTAGGGATAATCTACTCAATATGGGCAATTCACATGATAAGTATAGAACCCTCACAGTTACCTTCTTGAGGTATAGTGTTGACAAGGTTTTGACCTTTTGAACACTGGTGACTCCAAATGACCTTTGACCTCCACCAAAAGTTATAGGGATCATCTACTCATGGGTAATCCACATGCTACGTATGAGATCCTTCACAGTTACCATTCTTGGGATATAGTGTTTACAAGGTTTTGACCGTTTCACCTGTAGTGACCCAAAATGACATTTGACCTTCATCAAAAAGAAAAGGGATCATCTACTCAATATGGGCAATCCACATGCTATGTATGCCATTACTCACAGTTATCCTCCTGGAGATATTGTGTTTACAAGGATTTAAACTTTTGGCCTCTGGTGACCCCAAACGACCTTTGACCTCCACCACAAATTATCGGGATCATTTACTCATTATGGGCAATCCACGTGCTAAGTATGAAATCCCTCACAGTTACCCTTCTTGAAATGTCGTGCTTACAAGGTTTTAACCTTTTGACCTGTAGTGACCCCAAATGACCTTTGACCTCCACCAAAATTCATAAGGATCATCTACTCATTACGGGCAATCTTCATGCTAAGTATGAGATCCCTCACTGTTACCCTCATTGAGATATAGTGTTTATAAGGTTTTGACCTTTTTACCTCTGGTGACCCCAAATGACCTTTGACCTTCACCAAAAACTATAGGGATCATCTACTCAATATGGGCAATCTGCATGATAAGTATGAGATCCCTCACAGTTACCCTACTTGAAATATCGTGTTTACAAGGTTTTGACCTTTTCACCTCTGGTGACCACAAATGACCTTTGACCTCCACCAAAAATTATAAGGATCATCTACTCATTACGGGCAATACTCATGCTAAGTATGAGATCCCTCACTGTTACCCTCATTGAGATATAGTGTTTATAAGGTTTTGACCTTTTTACCTCTGGTGACCCAAAATGACCTTTGACCTCCACCAAAAATTATAGGGATCATCTACTCAATATGGGCAATCCACATGGTAAGTATGAGATCCCTCACGTTTATCCTTCTGGAGATATCGTGTTTACAAGCAAAGCGTCACATACACACACACACACACATACACACACACGACATCACCATCGCATAGATTCCTTCGGCCTTCGGCAAGGAATAAAAAAAAAACCGTTCGGGTAACACATCTAGTAACGCCTCCGAGAAAAGGTGTCGAATGTCTTTACTAATTATACCTCCTAACATTGATCATTTTGGCTGTATGTAAATGACGTATCACTAATCGGTACTACATCCCCTTTATCTCCTGTGAACTTTTCGTACAAATGTCCTTCCTCTAAGCGTGCTTCGCGAGGGAAGCGACTAGAAATACAATGTTTGATACTCACACAAACGTCCCTATTGAGGACATTATTTTATCGAAATAATATTCTACTAATCTTTCATCGGTAAATCTTTCCGGACTAACAACAAGACCGAGACTCCCACTCGGGATCGTGTTTTCAACGGCATTTGTTTAAGTCAACCGAGAATATCCACATAGAAACAATTGCTTGAGTTCACCTTCAATTCCTTTTATGTTTTTTTAAACTTGCTAGGGTAAAGGTAGGTTGAGCGTGAGAATATTGAAAGAAGAGGATAAGTGGCCAGTATATGACCATTGTTCATTTATAAAGTTATGCCATCATGTTGGATGGACGTGCACGATTCCCTGATCAAAAAAAAGATAATCAAAAAAGACAAAGCCCAATCTTCTCGAGTTTTATTTAAAAGCTTTGCGGCCAATTTTTCTACATTTTCGAATACTTCCTGGATACAGCCCTTCAACAAAAAAGCCAAAAGTGTTTGATATAGTGTATCCGACTCCTCGGAAATCTTTGTACTATTTCTCTGTGCGGGTTTTACTGTCCAATGTTGCGGTAAATTCCAAAATAGGTTTCCATTTTCAAAATAATTACAATTTCTGACTGAACTTGTGCACATTAAATCTTTATTATCGTAATCTTGTGCAATGAGCTTTATAACGTTCAGTATAATTGATGTTTTTCCGTTTTTTTTCTTTATATCTTCATTTTATATAGCATCCGTTAATGTACTCTATACCATCTTTACAGCATTATTGTATGATTTCCCAGTTCTCAAAAATACCGACATTTTATAAGCGTCTCCAAAGGTTTCCATTTTTATAAATTGCGTTAGTTTCCCCTACATCTATTGATGGTGGTAAATTTGTTTTCATTAATAAATTCTCTAGAGGCTTTAGTTCCCCATATCAAGTATATATCCACAGTAAACGACGTCATACATGATGAAGGGATCGATATAAACTCTTCGATGTGAGAGGGTTGCCATAAGGGAGGTCGAAAAAAGTGATGGCTGATTTCAAATCGAAAAATACAGCTTCAGTTTTCCATACAGCTTTTCAGTTAAATGACACCGGCAGACAACCAGTGTTCCAGCGGAGATGAAATAAAACTTTTTTAACGATATTGTTGACACCTTATTGATCAGTGATTGCTCAAAATGATGAGTCACGTTTTGGATACTTATTGGGTGATCGATCCATGCTGCATCGATAACTGTAAACTGTATTTGGACGTGTGGTGTTGTCTTCGGGCGCGGTGGCCTTTGTGGGCCGGTTGGTTGACGGGTGGGACTGTTTTGGGGTAGTTTAGCTAGGGTATTGTTTTGGGGTTGGCTGCAGTGGCAGTTTCTGAATCTCAGTAGTAACAAAGACTCTTGTGTTCCCTGTTGCATGGTGTACAGTTTGTTTGGCATTGTGTTTGTGATCTGACAGGGTTTTTGTTTTGATTTGGGGTTCTTTAGTTTCTCAGTGCCTGTTTCTACGTACTTAAAAAGCTCTCTTCTCTTCTTTAGGGAAAGTCTGATGAACCTTTCCCGAGATGATAAGCTGTATTCATTCATAGTGTTTTGTGCATAAAGGATTGCCTCTGGCATTCCTTTGTTTCATTTTATGTATACAATTCTGGACATGTTATTTCTTTTGCTTACTCGTTTTAGATCGAAACGAGTATAGTATAATACATCACGAGCATCATACAAGTCAAAAACTTCATGTATTTTTGTTACCTCTGCTTTTGCCTGAGCAAAACTGGAAGTACACTGATCGATTGAGAAGACTTGCATTTTTTTAAGTCCGTTAAATCAATTAGGGTGTTTATTTACAGATGCCATTTCCGCAAAGTATTTGTGTAAATAGGTTTAATTTCTTTCATTTATTGTACTTTTCACTTTACGTTTTACCGGAAACATGATTCTGCCTGAGGATTCTGCTTCCGTAAAATATTTCTGCGCTTGTCTAGTACGCAAAAGCCATAGAAGAAAGCATACCCAACGTCAGATTGTTGATGTCGTTTGATTTGAGAAAGATGAAAGTAAAATCAGCGTGAATTTTATGGCAGTAATAAGTTATGGAACGCCAAAATGGCATGGAACGTTGTTGTCTCATTGAAGTTTGTCTCAACATATTTTGTTGCCTCATTTAATTTTGTTGTCTCATTTAATGTCGTCCCAAGTTATTTTGTCTTGTTTAAGCTTGCCTCATTTAAATTAGCTTGCCTGATTTAAATTCGCTTCATTCAGGGATGTTTCATTAAAGTTTACCTCGCATTAAGTTGTCTCACTTCAGTTTGCCTCAGGACAGTTTGTCTCGTTTTAGTTTGCTTCATTTCATGTTAGGTTGCCTCATCGTAGTTCGCCTCAGTTCAGTTTGTCTCGTTTCAGTTTTCTTCACCTTAATAATTGTGCATTTGCACAATTATTAGTTTGCCTCGTTTTAGTTTACTCCATTTAAGGTGGTCTCGTTCAAGTTTGCCTCATACCATGTTGTCTCGTAGTGTGAATCAGTTAAGTCTGTCCCGTATCAGTTTGTCTCATCGAAGGTTGTCTCACTAATGTTCGCTTCGTATTAGGTTCTTTCACTGTAGTTTGCTCCAGTTAAGTGTGCTTGTTTTTAGTTTGTTTGATTGCAGTTCGTCGCACTGTAAGTCGTCTCACTGTAGTTTGTCTCAGATTGGAGGCGCTCTTCACCAATAAAAAAAGAAAATATAAACGTAGCGCGAAACCTTACTCAACAGGACATCTCCAAACAACTTCGAATCTGAATCACCTGAAGCGACCTGCAATATGGAAGCAATTCTAAGCAGACTGGGTTATTTCTAGTCTGTAATTGACAATTTTAAGAGGGAAAGGGTAAGTTCATTTAGCATTTTGTAACACAGCTGTATTAGGTGTCTAATTATGAGTTTGAGGCGACCTGAAGCGCCCTGCAATATGGAAGCAATTCTAACCAGACGGTTATTCCTAGTCTGTAATTGACAATTTTAAGAAGGAAAGGACAAATTCCTGTCATTGTTGCGTGGTCAAAGGTCGGTTGTCGTATTGGCATTGTAGGTGTGCCCAGCTTATCCCGCTGATTAGTAATTATGGGGGAGGGGGGGGGGGTGGATTGTTATACATGCTCTTCCTTGTGTCCGGTTTTGGTCTTCGTTTTTTCCCTAATATTTTTGGGCTTCCCCTCAATAATGAATACTCTAGCTTTATTAATACTGTTGTATCTAAGTGTGAGCCCCAGGGTATTAAAAACCTACATGCAGTCCCTTTTAATTATGCTGAACACATACCTAGCCTAACTGCCCTGTTGGCTAGTCATCATCAATTTAAGCTTGGTCTACCTTCCCCTCCAGGCACTCGGCCTCTTAAGCTTACTGTGTCGTATTTGTCAATTTTGGTCATCGTGCTTTCTGGGGACCTGCACCCCAACCCTGGCCCATACACACCTAAGTTTCCATGTGTCTTGTGTGGCAAAGCAGCCAAATGGGGCCAACGGGCTGTCTGTTGTGACCAGTGCCAAGGCTGGTATCATATAAACTGTATGAGTATGAACTCTGCCGTTTACCAGGGCATAGCAGCTAATAGTAATGCTTCCTGGATTTGTTGTCAATATGGTATCCCAAACTTTTCTAGTTCTCTCTTTAGCAATTCTGACCCAGTTTTATCTAATAGCTTTGCATGCCTTTCGCCTGATGCTCATAGTATTACCAGTGATCCCCCCATTTCGCCACTGTTGACGTCTTCTCCAGCTACCAACAAATCTCGACCAGAAAGTAGACCTCATTCTGAACCGATTAGGAGTAATTTGAAAGTCCTTTTCATTAATTTTCAAGGCTTATGTAATAAGGTGGCAGACTTGAATGCCTGCATTGATGAAAATAACCCCGATGTAATTATAAGTACAGAAACTCACTTAAATAGCTCTGTCATTAGTAATGAATTGTTTCCCAGTAATTATACTGTTTTCAGAAAAGACAGAAATTACGGTCAGTCTAAAGGAGGCGTCTTGATTGCTAAGAAGAACGACCTCCTTGGGGCTGATAACAGTTCAGGTATTTTCCACTGAATAAATTAATCATACAAGTACTATAGCACAGACATGACATTTGGATAAATTTATTGTACAGTACTGTACATGTACATGAAAACTTAATTTGGTGCTCATTGAATTGTTAGATTTGTTACATGAGGTTTTAAGGCCCAGTTTGTAACCAATTGCTTTAAATCGAGCCAGCCACGGCCTTTTCTCCAGCTGTGACTCACTGGCTTGTTTTGCCTACTCCATTGCTTATACTGAGCACCAAGCACAATGGCAATAGGTTCCATTTTTTATTCCTTGCCGAAGGCCGAAGGAATCTATGCGATGTTGATGTCGTGTGTGTGTGTGGGTGTGTGTGTGTATGTGACTTTTGCTTGTAAACACGATATCTCAAGAAAGGTAACTCCAAGGACTCTCATACCTAGCATGTAGATTGCCCATATCGAGTAGATGATCCCAATTGTTTTTGATGGAGGTCAAAGGTCATTTGGGGTCACAAGAGGTCAAACCCCTGTAAACACGATATCTCAAAGTTAGCGTACCCGTATGTCTACGTATATAACAGGACCCACATTTGCTGATATCATTACACATGAATGTTCCAACAGTTATCTGTTTATTGTATATATTGAAAATCTCTGCAAGTTCCTTGACAGTATGCATGATCAGCCATCTTCTTTACATTTTCTGTCAGTGTGACTATCAAATTGATCATTGTTGTTTCATACAACTTAATTGGAGTATAATATTATAATAAGTCATCTTATTATGTGGATTATCTTTTGTCTGTATCAACCTTACAAAATCACATCGACTTAATGACATACTTTACAATGGGACTAATTGTAACACTGACGAAGTCAGCCACCGGTTCCTGTCATAACACCCTTCTTCCACCCATCTTAATGTTTCTGTTTACAAGTGAAAAAAATCAAGTTCTGGTCAGATAAAATCCCCCTTGATTTGAAATACTATCAAGTGAAGTCCGGGTGTGGTCGGAACCCAAAATTTTGATAATGTACTTCCCTAGCATATTTGAAGTATAGAAATGGATGCAATAAAAGAGCACAAATGGTTGGTTCAAGTACGTAATTCAAAGTTGTCATTCCACACCGTACCTTTGTCATGTTGCTGACGAAGTTCCCAGAAGGGACAGAAATTTGAAAATGCATTGTTTACAATGCTTAGAATAACTTGGTAACCTTCATGTCAACCAGTTGAGCATTGTTTTTGCATGTTACCATATTTTGGAGTACACACAAATTTATTCTGATTCACTACCATATGTCTATGTTAACACGTACACTCACTGTTTCGTTTCAACACAGCAAGTGCAAGCCGTATGGCTGTCACTGACTTCTTCCAGCCATATTCCCAACCCAAAAGAAAAAGGAAGTCTTCATCGATCAGACATTTGTGTGTCTTTCCTCGCCAGAGTCTGCGAGTACCATTAATAATACATGTTGAAGAGACCGTTTAACCAGTGATATCTATGCTATTGATTGGTATGCTTTGAACATTGGTAATTAACATAGTTTACCTGCGAAAAAAAAAAGAGAAAAAACTGTAGTTGTATGTAAAGTTTTGTTACAATTTGAAATGCAATTTCGTAAACAGCATTGCGGTATGCAGATTTAATTCAGTGAAGTAGAATTTCAGTTACAAAGTTAAAAGTATGATCAAGGCTTTTTTAAGTTGGAAATAAGTGTTGCACAATTACTGTTCCCCAAATCTAGATCATTTCAGAAAATACGTGTTAAGTGCAACTCAGTTTGCACCTTCATGAAAAAGTGTAAGTTCCTAAAAATCTTGTTACGCCAACATGTTTCTTTCCACTAAGAACATTCCTTGCACAACATGTAAAAGATGTTTGTCCACAGTTTAGACACATAACTGTGTAAGATTATGTGTAAGATTGAAAAATGGGTGGCAGGTTGTTAATAGGGTCCTTGTCCTGCCTACACTAATATATTAGCACAAGCATTCCGTTCTGCCACTTTCCGTCACACAACTCGAGTTTCTCCTTTTAAATGTTTTTATTTCATAGATAGTTAGATTGGACTTAACGACACATCAACACGAATGTGTTATGTAGTGTCAGCTAGATAGAACAGGGTAAAGGTAGGGTAAAACTAAAACCAAAAAAGAATTAAAACATTTGGCAAAATTCTAAAGTCTTGACAAAAGAAAATGGGCTGTCATGTCAAAATTTCCTGTAAAGGCCACTTTCTTTGAGAAAATCCGAGATGGGAGAGGGGTCCGTGTGTTCAAACAATGTCTTCAGGTTTGGTACACTGTAATATTTCTGACGAATATGGGAGTATTCATAGCAGTCGACGAGAATGTGACTGACGGTGACATCGCAATCACAGGGGATACAATATGGTCTCTCTTTTATTTCATAGAAGAAATCACCAAATGATTAGGGTACAAGCCAAAAATTGGTCACCTCAAATCTGAAAGTAAGTAAATTTTATGGAAGTGCCTCACATCTGGTTTACTAGAGTACTAAATGACTCTTCTAAATAAAACATTTTGGAAAATTTTTCGTTGTTGTTGGTATAGGCAAGATCAAAATGCAAAACGTAGTTCCTCATGCGCGAGGGAATGAATTTGTTTAAAATTATCTAGCAATAGATTACAATAAAGGAGGTTAAGTTACTCTTCTATACTTTGATGCACATAACCAAAGATAATTAGTAGCCTAAAAATGTTCCTAACATTTTTGGGCCAAAAAGGGAAATATTGATAAAATTGGCTCCCAATTCCGTCCCTCCCACTTTTTGACACAAAAGTTTCGTTTTCAGGAGGAAAAATGGTGCGAAAATCTCCAAAGTATCGAGTACTGTATTTTTGACCCCAACACCTGTTTTAAGTATGGAAACGAAAAAACAAAACGAAAAGAAAAAAAATAAAATAAAATAAAGGAGTGTTATCAGCGACGGAACTTTTTGCGATGGGTGGAATTTAGTGAGAAGGACAGAATTTGTGGGAGGGATAGAATTTTTTACATTTTCATTGTCCTAGTGTAACGGCTGTTAAATCTTTAAGTTCTAGTAACTGGTTCATTACAGAGACGGCAACATATCTGAATAATACAGTTTAAAGGTATCTAAGATTTGCATGTTGCTATAGCAACAAATGTTTATTACCAAGAGAGATGATATGAAAACATGGGGATGTTTGGCTTATCATCACGTGACAGGAATCCAATTTTAAGTTATGCAACATTTATTAAAACCAATACAGTAAAATGATATTGGGAGGGTTGAGAATTTCCCATTTTTGAAATTGGAATACGAAAATTTACCAGAAAAATGAAACATGTACAGTACTGCACATATATGCAACACAGAATTTTTTTTCTTCGTTGATGAAATGGTAACTTGTTGAAATCATAGTGAACATATACTGTTGTTGCTTTAAGTACCCATGAACTATTACAGAAGGTAAGAAATTTTACAAGACAGTTTACAATCACACACTCTGGATATATAGGTGATGGGCCTAGTTGAGACATGAAAGGGCTGTGGACATGGGAACTCTCATACCAGTTAAGGTCCACATGTTGGGGTTACTGTACTGAGCAGTGAGAAATAAGACTGAAATTGTTGTATACTGTAATTTTCCAATTTCTCCTCAAATGTCTTGAGAGATGCTATATCAACTCTTACCCCTCAAAACGTTATTTCAACATTGAATAGTTTTCCCATCTGTTCTTACTTCAATTGTTACTGGCGGAGGGGTGTATCGTAGAAAGAAAATTTATAAGTTTTATTATATACTTGTAGGGTACAAAAGTTTTCAATGGAAGTAAAAAAAAATGATCCTGAAATTTAAAAATATGAACTTAAGAATAAGTTAAATTAAAAATATAGTATTTAATGTGGGCCTTGAAGGGCAATCCTGTAATGCTATGTAGAAAGTGACCATAAATGTGTGAAAAGCCTACTGTATGGCCTCAAAATGAATTACAGCTTCAAGTTCTGTGGCTATCCAGCTCAAAATTTGAGATCAGATTTGGTTTCTTTTGAAAGGCCAGGTACGTTCAATTAGGAAGTCCATAGATTAATGTTTTAGGATGGAACTCTGAACCTGCTTAGACGCAACTGGGGATCCAACACACCCTCCATGAACCCATGTCACTAAGCTTTATCATTTCAAATGCAACAACCTATATCTACTCGGTCACATATCCAGAATTTAATTTTATTTTGAATCAAACTAAACTTGGTCTCTCATCTAAAACTCATGTTCATAATAATCTTCCAATGAGCACCATCATGTTATACAGTGCAATTTATACCACAATGCAGCTGACACTTGAAACCATGTATGACAGTTGAATTCGAGTTGACAGTATAAAGTTCCATTTTTTTTTTTTTTTTAATTAAATGATCAAAAGTTGAAATTATTGTAAAAAATTGTATACCATTGATACTGCTAAGCATTAATTTAATTTCAATCAAATAATGCTCTTGCTTACCAATTACATAAACTACTGTTGACATTCCCATCAAATCTGTAATGTCCCTGGCCATGCAGCCCTTACAGTAGATCCCCGAATAAGATGCGAAGAAATGAGACTGGATATTCGGCTAGAACGAAACAAGGGCAAGCGTGGAGCAAGTATTTTATGAGGTAGAAAGAACACACATAATGGGTATATTTAAAAACAGTTATACTCCTTAGCTGACGGGACTGTCCTACAGTAGTGATAAGTGACGTTAGCAGTGCTGAAAGATTAACAAATCAAGGTAACTTTTGTTGAATTTACTTGTCACATTGCACCTATAGGCATATGGGTGATTCCGTAAATAAGGGAGTCAGTAGATTTGGTGTCCCACTTTACATTGTGATATATTTCACCTTCAAATTGGCAGTGCATAAAAGCATTTAAGTAGAGGGAGATGGTCTCAGTCACAAGCTTGAGTGGTGCCTTATATATTCTAAAATGTACTAAACATATCAATAACTCGGTATGATATTATGTGCCAAAAACTGATTTTTTTTCCCCAGTGTAAATGGGACACCAAGGGCCGTGACATTTACAAATTTAGTAAAGCGTTTTTCCCTATTACAATGAGCTGTATAAAATCCCTAAATCTTGACTAAGTTTTAAGGTGTATCTTTAGGAAGCATTTGAGTAGTATTTTCGAATATATGCATCATTCTCTACTAATTCTGTTTGTGCAAAATGGAGTAGAACTGTGAAAACAGTAGATTCCCCGTGTAAAACTACGTGTAAATTTTTGGTGTCCCACTGCAAATATAAATTTGTCATTTTACTACGATTGCACTTGAAATATTTAAAAGTATCTTGATGTAGTTTGCCCAATTAACAAAGCTGTGCATAGTTAAGTTTTGAGAAGAAACTTTCACTTAGTAAACGGGACACCAAACGGTGTCCCGCTTTTAAGTGGTACATTTTCCACAAGCTCAGCCCAATCTCCTCATTTTATGCATTTCCATTCCATAGAAGATCAAAAAGCATACCATCTACAACATTGTACATCCATTATAAGAGGACTTAAATAATGTTTTCGGTATTATGTAGAAATTCTGTTTTTGTGTCCCGTTTACACGGGGAAAAAAGAGCGTATTTTAAACCGTAACTATTGTTAGCAATAATTGTTTTCAAACTTTTGACATGATTTGCACTTTTCCTGTACCCAAACATAACATGAAAAGTTAAAATTTCTAGTTAGCATTTTAAATATGGAACTGAAAATTTTACCCAAATGTCACAAGTTGACTCCCTTATTTACGGAATCACCCATATACTGTAAGGATGGGGTATGTAATATCCGCACTGGATAAGTGTGTGGGTTCAGTGGTTCTTTCTTCCAGAGCTAAGATAATTTTAGCTATTTATTTAACACCTGACGAGAAATTAACGAATAGGATTAAAATTGGTCAATGATGAAAGCTTCAACTACCGGTAGTGTGTATACAGCCTCTAGTCACCCAGCCCATCCCATCCCAACCACTTCGTCTTCACTCAGGTTATATATGTCTATGAACTGACTTACGAACCGCGTGTTTGGTCTAGTGGAAGAGCATCCGCCTCCCAAGCGGGAGGCCTGGGCTCGATTCCCAGGTCGAGTCATACGAAAGAATTTAAAAATGGAACGTACTGCTCAGCATAAGCAATGAAACAGGCAAAACAAGCCAGTGGGCCACAGCTGGAAAGAAGGCCATGGTCGGCTCGACTTGGACCATTTGGTTGGAAACTGGGCCGTAAAACCTCATCCAACTAACTGAACTGACTTATAAAATATCCATTCTTTTTTTTTTTTTTTGACTAAGAATCTCAGAAAAACAGGAGCTTTGCAATAAAAATGAGGACATCAGACAGATATATATTCATTTTGTTCGCAAGGACAAAAATTGCGCCTGCATTCCGTTCATCGCGCTTCCCCCCTTTTTTTTAAATTGCATCATACCCTATGTTAGCATTGAGATTTTTTAGACCCCTTTCAGTCAGTATTACAAAGGTAATTGAACTTGGTTTACATGTTATAAATTAATTTCAACTCATACTGTATTTTATAATAATAATTGAATTGTTTGATAAGTATGGACAAGATTTTTCCAGTCCGTTCCTTGCGCCAACTAACATTTCTTGCTATTGCAACATGCTAAATCATAGATAAATTTAGATTACATGATTTCGTTGTTTGTTAGTAGTTTCTTTGCAAAATCAACCATTGACATTTTGTTACGCAACAACAATGTACCTAAACAGTGAAAACAAAAAACATGCTCAAAATCCCGCCTCTCATACTTCAGGATGTTTCGGCTTTGGCCCATTGCTGTTCCTCAGAGAACAGTTGTTGATGGTAGTGTTCCAATGAGCAAATTTGTTGTTGAAGATTTAAGCTGAATTTTAGGAGCAATGCAAGTTCATTGGTAATTTGTAACCATCAGTTCATTCCGTCCTGCCAGCAAAATGTTATGTGCTCACATGGCAATACATATTAAAAAAAAAATTCAAACTACTGGATATTCCAACTTATTATGCATGACATTAGCAAGCTTATAAAGTAGAAAGTCCGCAGAGAAATATAAAAGTAATTTTTGTCTCGCCACCACGAGGGGGGGGGGGGGGGGTGAGGGTGTTGGATCATGCTCTGCAATGTGATACCTGTATTATAATCACCTGAATTTTTACATGAGTGGATCAAGTTGGTTTTTTTTTTATTTGGATATGGACATTTGAATTCAATGGATTTTAATGGTGATCTAATATTTTTTATTTCTTTTGGTCTTTGTCTTTCAGAAAACAATTCCAAAAGACTTTCGGAAACAAAATACTGAGGTCGGCAGGCCTCGGTTCTAAAACGGTGATTATGGATTCCTCTCTGAGTGCGGGTGTGTTGAGGGAACAACTATTCAATGAGTTCCCCAAACTTGCCCAGGCAGGTGGCTTCGAGTATCTGAGGACCACAGGACACAGCAAAGAGCTGGAAGTAATTTCCTTACCCCCAGGCGGAAGATACAGTACGGCGAACATGAAGGCTATTGTGCCACAGGCCAAAATATACCTGAGACTGATACAATGTGAACTTTACATTACAGGAGAGGTGAGTATAGTACAGTAGGTGTAGGTCATCTATAAATCAACTTCAGTTATACTGTGTACAGTATGTAGGAGTATGCGGAAAAGTAATCCATACAAATTTTCCATTAAAGCTCGAAATCATTTGAAAGCTTTTCTTTGATTACTAATGTCCTTTTGTACATACTTTGTAAACACTTCATTCAATTTCCCTCACCCAGTCCCCAACCCCCCCCCCCCCCGAAAAAATGGAATATGTAAAAAGCGATGAGAACAATTATTATCAACAGGCCTCACATAATTCCTGAGCAATTGCCCTCCATTGGAAATTCTATTGTAGGCATCAGTTTTAAATTTCATGTCGCTGTCCATAGTCACAAATTGATTGCATTTCATAGATACCCGAAATTCTGAAAGAATTTTTAACGCTGGAACATGAACCACTCACATCCCATCTCAACGAACTGCATTATCATGTTAGAGAATTAATTAGCATGAATGACACTATGGACTATCCCAATGACCTAACACAAAGAATATGCCCATGTTCTGCAAGAGTGTCAGTACTAAGAGATAACGTGTATACAGTATATTACCACGTCCGTATACATGAGTCTCCATGTTTACTTTTTAGTTGTGATGCCTGCCACGCAGGCACCAACAACTAATGTCACTTACACAAAAGTACAAATTTTGGCTTGTCAAGTGAGTTCTTCCTTGATGGTTGGTTATATCGAAATACGGCATAAGTTGTAAAGATGGTTGTCGTGTCTACGTTTTGTAATTTTGGTTACGTTACGTCATTTCGGGACTGCTCTTCATTTAAAACGTGTGGGCGGTGTCTATTATGTGATCAGTTTCTGACTATGAGACTTGCAAGTTGCCATGACCAAATATTGAACCAGGCAAAATGGGGAATTTTCTGTTGCCAGTCTACTTTAAAAGTTGCAACCTTCAGTGGGCTTCCAGGGAAAATAAGTTACATAGATATTCCACAGTACAATTTTGATTTGTCTATAGCCTGCATCTAAACTTGACTTAAATAGCAGGAATTCCAGCGATAGTCAGCCATGACCTTTAAGTTCAAGTTCTTTGATAAACGACCACTTACCTATCATATTGACCCCAAAGTTCTACAGTGTAAAACCTGCTCGCCAGGGATATATAGGCCTAATTACCAAAACATTGCACGGTGTGTGTACAAGACTATTCAAATAAAGGCCATATTGTAGGCCTATTTCAGCAAAAGTATCCATTTCAATGATCAAGAATATTTATCTAATGAAGTTTTTCGAAGCAAGAGGTTTATTTTTCATGTAATAAGTTTTGAGAGTACAATTGCCTAAGTTGTACAATACACGTGTGTTTATATTACACTGAAGTGTCGTCAGTAGACCTATTGCAGAGTTCAAGTAGGTATCCATTTTTTCTCCTTTTTTTGTTTTAGGCAGAAGACGATTGCGTTGAGGATGACACTCTACAAGTGTTTTCTATGTGGAGTGGAGATTCCTGAAACAAGACTGAAAAAACACAGGGCAAGTTGCTTGGGCGCAAAGGTATCACTTAACGTATTCCAGTTGTAATTACTTTATATTCTTTCATGAGAACACATATAGCTTATACCTTCTGGGATTGATGTCATTCCAGACCAAATAAACAGACCATCCACATGCGACCATCTCTGGTCCTGGGTAGGACGTTAAACTGCATCCGGTTGTGGAGCTTGTTAAAGCGTGGGGATAATGAGGTTACCCTTTGCCACAACTGCCTCCGGGGCACCCTTGGGCAAGGTGCACCTGTATTTGCCCCGGTGCTTTTTAAGTGCTGTTGCCTTCGGGCGTAGTGTTGCCTTCGGGCGTAGTGTTGCCTTCGGGCGTAGTGTTGCCTTCGGGCGTAGTGTTGCCTTCGGGCGTAGTGTTGCCTTCGGGCGTAGTGTTGCCTTCGGGCGTAGTGTTGCCTTCGGGCGTAGTGTTGCCTTCGGGCGTAGTGTTGCCTTCGGGCGTAGTGTTGCCTTCGGGCGTAGTGTTGCCTTCGGGCGTAGTGTTGCCTTCGGGCGTAGTGTTGCCTTCGGGCGTAGTGTTGCCTTCGGGCGTAGTGTTGCCGTGGGGTGTAGAGTTGCCTTCGGGCGTGGTGTTTCCTTTGGGCGTGTGGGCGGAATTTGTTTGGGAGGTATGTGGTTGTGGGGAGTTGTTTTGGGGTTGGCTGCAGGGGCAGTTACTGGAGTTCAGTAGTAACAAAGACACTTTTGTTCCCTGTTGCACGGTATGTATAGTTTGTTTAGCATTTGTGTTTGTGACCCGTCATGGTTTTGTTTGGGTTTGGGATCCTTCTTTAGTTTGCCAGTGCCTGTTTCTACGTACTTAAAAAGCTCTCTCTCTCTGATCTTGACAATTTTCCCTCATAATGTTGATGCATTGACAAGCTGAACACGCTGTCTTACAAGGATGTAAGGCTGTTGGCAACTGCCGGATTTCTGGCTTTTTTATTTTTCCTAATAAAAAACCAACGGCAGCGGATCTCAACTCGGCTGCCGAAAAAAAAACAAGACCCCAAGGGCACTATGGTTCCTTGTCTTTCAGATTATTTTGCACAAAGAGAGTAGTAAGGGAAGGCATGTGCTCCTTCAGCCCCAATGACTTTTGACCTCCACCAAAACATTAGGGAACATATTTGAAAATCATACACATACTCCCAAATTTAAGAAGAACTGACCACTTGGTTATATATTTACTGCATCACATACCTCCCATTCCAATGCGTCACACACACACTCATGACCTTTACTAACATGTTGATTACTTGAGTTAGGAGCATAGCACAAGGGTAGTTTAATTGCCTTTTTGGTTTGTCTCAACAAGATTTATCCAGGCATCACAAGAAAGGCAAAAAGGTCGAAATGTCAAATAAGGTCGAATGAGGTCAAAGAAAGTCACCACGTGCACTTCATTTAGACAAACACAACTTTTCATGTTGCCATCCCCCTATGTCACTTGGTTATTGAGTTATCGCACTATATACCTAGCATTGCAATGCATATAACGCAAACACACACTAATAACCTTTCACTTAAATGTCAATAACTTGAGTTAGGAACATTGTATGAGGGTACTTTAATTGCCTTTTTGGTTCGTCTCAACAAGACGAATCCAGGCGTCACAAAAAAGTCACAAAGGTCAAAAGGTCAAATGAGGTCAATTAAGGTCAAAGTAGGTCAACATGTGTACTTCACTGAGATGAACAAAACTTTCCATTATGCCATCATCCTATGTCACTTGGTTATGGAGTTATTGCACCGAATACCTTGCATTCCAATGCATATAACACACACACTACTAACCTTTCACTTAAATGTCAATAACTCGAGTTAGGAACATGGTACGAGGGTAGTATTAATTGACTTTTTTGTTTGTCTCAACAAGACGAATCCAGGCGTCACAAAAAAGTCACAAAGGTCAAATGAGGTCAAAGTAGGTCATCATGTGCACTTCAATGAGACGAACACAACTTTCCATTAAACCACCCCCCTAAAATGTTTCGTTGGAGAGATATCAATGAAACGTTACTTTTTGACCTTTTGACCCGTTGAAATTAGTTTGGTAATTGTTACAGTACTTGCACCTCCCACCAATCTATCTTATCCTAAAATTATGCCACAGTTTGAATAACGGTCACCGAGTTATAACTACTAAAAGAAATTCACTTTATTGCCTCTAGTGACCCCTAGTGACCTTTGACCTCCACCAAAAACAATAGGACACATCTACTAAATATAATACACGTACACACCAAGTTTGAGAACTAGAGCAGCAATGCTGCTGAAGCTCACACAAAAGGTCCATGCGATGGAAAACAATGCGCATGTTCATAAATGCCGTCATTTGTGGTACAAAAATCCTGTATAACAATGAGGAAAAATGATTGATCTGTCGTGAATAGTGCACAGGAATGGATGAATATGAACAGCATGTAGCAATCACACAATATGTTCGCTCCAGGTCTCCTTTTTTTGCCTAAGTTTTTTGTGTTTCAAATTTAGTTATGGTAATGTTGTGTGCCATAGTTATCCTTTCTGTGTAAGTCTGGCAGGGGTGGGGGTATTGCTCTGCAGCATTGGTACATGAATAAACAGGTATGTTTGAATGATACAACCATGGGCGGCGATCACGGGGAGGACATGTCCCCCCAATATTTTTAGTGGGGGGACGTAATATCAAATGCCCCACCCCAATATTTAGAGGTATACAGAAAAAAATGTTGTAACACACATTTTCAACGTGAGAAATTGTGGTATTAGCCTATTCATGGTAGCTGGGGAGAAATTCGAATGAGATATATGTGATCTGTGTCCTCCAGAATGCACCCATTTGCTTGGCTGCCAGGGGCTTTGCCTGTGCACCCCAACAGGGGTCCTGTGGTGGTTCCCCGTGTGAGTGGCGTATTTAGGGGGCCTTTGGGCCCCCCTCACTGATGCCGATTTTTTTTAGTAGCTCATGTGGCACCAGATTGCATGTAAGGACACCTAATTTTCAAATGGGAGGGGGAACACCGCATTGGGTCATGGTCCCCCGTCACTGATGGAGATTGTTTTTTAAAGAGGGATTTGTCTCATTCCAGACAGTCCTAATTCTCCCAACTAAGTTAGTTTAAGCCCTGCCCATAACTGTAGTAAGCTTCTCCTTTGTGCAGACAGAAACAATTTATTGCTTTAAGTCATGTCCTGGTGATCATACAAGGACATAGTATGTAATCAAAACACTCTCTTTGCATGCTATGTAATATGAGCTGCTCTGCATCTTTTGAATTTTGTAACTCTGATGTCAATCAAAGGGTAGTCACCAACTGAGACTTTTGCTTTCCCCTGTGAAAAAGTCATACTTGGGGTGATGCAAATCCCTCTTTAAGTGATGGATATGTTGCACCAGATTGCATGCATGGACACCTAATTTTTCAAAAATTTTCAAAAGGGAGGGGCCCTTAGACCCCTCCCCAGAACGGTGATCACACAACATACTGCATGCCTCCGAAAAATTTTGGTTGCATCACTGCCCCTGTACCCTCTGGCCGGAAACAATTGTACCCTATCCCAGGCACACCTCATATCGCGGAGTAATATTTGTTTATTAACAAGAATGCAATGGAGACCTCCAAATAAGGATCATGAAAATTCTCAGAAAGTTTGCTTTGTGACCACTACTGTAGTTAGTGGTGATTTCAGTTAATGATGTTGGGACTTGGGAAATTTTGCTTTTCGACATCTTGATGATGTCGCATGATGTTGACCTCGATACACTATACAACAATAGGCCATCACAAACCTTGGGACACAAATGGATGAAATGTCTAGGCTAGGTTCGCACCGCAAATTGCGTACCCAAGAAATTACAGTTGTGAAGCGATTACAATTCACGTTCACAAATAATGCAAACCAATATTTTTAGGCTCTGCCTAAGTTCGATTCTGATAAGTGTAGCATGTAAGAAATGCTGTATTGTTTGTAGCCACAAGGCCATAAAATTGTCCACCTCTGCCTGGCGAGTTGGAAAGCTGACTCCATCTGGTCAGTAAAGAACCTAACAGTTCTTAATTGTAGTTGGCAGTTAGAGATTTAGGCCTAGGGTTAATGATATAGGCTAGGGTCTAGCCTACTAGGCTACTTAATTTTGAGTGCTTTACAGAGCAAAATTCAACACTTGCAGAAATGCCCCTTTTTTCAGTACTTTAAATGTCACCAAAACGTCACCATGTCTAAAAGAGCCAACATGTAGGCACAGAAGAAAAAAACAATCTGTTATCTTTGCAAAATTGGAAAGAAATTGTATTTGTTTTCAAATTCCTGCTATAGGAAGCCCTGAGACGGTATAGCCTAGGCTCAATATTGCCCTAGCAGAGTTCGAATTAGAAAAAAAGTTACATGCACCTGTGCACGTAACTTTAAAATTTTACCTGCACATATTAATTCTTACATGCACGATTGGAAGTATGACAATGAAAGATTAAAAACTCAGGCCTAACAGTACGGTAGGCCTACCCCCGTTTCTTCCCTTTTTACAGTATAATAGCCTTGGCCTACTGTAAGTAGGAAGTAGGCGTGTTGTTACCATCATTATATCTAGGCCCCCTACCCCCCCCCCCAAAAAATGGAACTGACAATTCTCTGCAGAATTTAGCAAAAAATTATCCAGGTCAAAATACATGTAACTTTTTGATAGAAAAGATAAGGAGCTATTATTCTCCAAAACCATATCAAATGAATGTCTGCATTTATGAAAGAGATACACAGACATTTTACGATCTATAATGATGGCAATTCACCCCTTCAATTATCAAAATCCATCAAAAATACGATCCAAAAAGGAGAAGCAACTTATTGAAAATCGTCAAAATTTTGTCAGTATAGGCTACAATTTGCCTATGCAATAGTGTGTTAGCATATGTTGGTCATACCCAGTAGGCTCCCAATGAAAATTTAGGAATTTTACAGAATTTTTAAAGTTAAAAATGGAATTTAGTGATTTTTCAAGCAGAAAATCTGTGGCTCTACCTTTAATACATTTCTCTCTAAAGTACCATTAGGCCTAGGCCTACATGCACGCGTGCAGGTAAGCAACTCGAAGTTGCATGCACTGACAAAAAGCTGCATGCATTGGTGCACGTGTGTATGCATTATTTCGAACCGTCTCCTAGCATAGTTAACATCGCAGGCTAGGCTAGTGAACTTCACACCTAAAAATAACATCTGGCAAAACTTACAAAACTATTGCGAATTGCTGTCTGAGTCTCCTAGTCCTACACGTCTTTCTGAAAATTTACGCTGAATTCACACTCTAGGCCTAGGCTAGGCACGAATTTTAGGAATAAAACCTCTTTCTTTGAAAAGTCTTAGCCTAAATTTAATTGTTACAGCCTATCATTGGTCACAAAAAAAATTGTAACGTTAGGCTTAACGAAATATTCTGGGGAATTTTTGTGTACAATTTTGCTATCGTTTTCAGAATTATATGGAAAAGTTTTTTGTTTTTCGTTATCCGGACCACAGGCATATTTATAGTGTGTAGGCTAGTATATGTGGGCCTAAGTAATGTTTCGAACGCCTGTGATCCGAACAAGCCTAGCCTAGGCTACCTGCAGTCCCCATACCATGTCTTCGGATAATATAATACTTTACGTGAATTATCCAACTTTCACTAGGCTATACACCAGCTCAAGCAGACAAGCACGTTCACGCAACACGGCCAATGCATGCATGTAGGCCTAGGCGTACGCTTTGTACATTACTAGGCCTAGGCTAGGCACTAGCCTAACACTAACAGTAACAGTGAGGTGGCTCGTGCACAACCTGTGTGCAAGATCCACGGATTTTCCCGCGGTTTTGCGTAATCACACCGGGGAGGGAGCTTGACTATTGCTCATTAGAAGACAGATTAAATATACAGCAGTGGATGCTAAGAATTACCGCCTCGCACACCAAGTTTGGTCTGGAAGGCTTTACGCAAGGTCTCGGATGCGATAAGAATTTAGCCTCTCCTAGGCTCAGTTAGGCCTAGGCTACTAACACCCCCAAATTAACGATCATTTGCGTAGGCGATTGGAAACAAGCCTTCGCCTTCCCTATGTTCCCTAAACTACCTACTGGGCAACAAAATAAACGGCAATCTGAAAAAACGCTCTTTTAGCTAAGAAATCCAGTTGCAAATTAAGTAGGCCTAGTAGGCCTAGGCCTTGAGTAACGACACGCTACGCTGTAAAATTTAACGTTTGAGCCTAATGTTAGGCCCTATGGTCAGACGTTAATTTGCTCATGACGAACGCGCGATAAAATCTCTGGACTTACACAAACAAATTCAAAATCTTTCAAATTAAATACAACGAAAATATCTTACCGGACGGATTGGCGATAAAATGGGTCTCGGTTTATAGGCCTAGGCCTAAATGAAATGAAAGACATAGATCTGCACAGACAATGTGAAGGTAACACCAGCATCACAATACTAGCACCTTACGCAACTTCAGACAAAAATCATGGGAGAGACGCATGGACAAAGGGAAGCAACCACGGACTTCCAACATAATATGGACTAAGCTAAGCATAACTTCCGTACGTACACGAATACGCTTACCAATATGGCTGCTTGCCATAGCCTTGTGTGTTGAAGTTTGGACTTCTTAAGCTCGGGTTCTTAAGTGGCTCGGTTCGACAGACTGTGTGAAAAATTTGCAACATTTTGGAAAGAATAGCAGTTCAGGTCAAATTCAAGAAATAAAATGAAGGACTGAGATATTGTTCTTTCATTCATGTTTATATTTTGTCTGAAATGTCGTAGATTCATCGTCAAATCGGGCAAATGGGAGTTATAACCCGGCGGCCATCTTTAGCCTAAATTTGTTCGAACAGTGGCGAACGGATTGGTCACGTGATCCTCTGTCCATACATATAGGAGTCTGTGGAAGCGCCTGCACACCATGCACAGATGCAACAATATTACCGATAACGAAGCAAAACAGATGACAATAACATCTTAAACAAAAACTACTACCTGCTCAGCAGGCTAAGTGAACTCGACGCTACAAAAATCACCCCAAAATCAAACCAAATAGTCATAAATTGGAATGAAAACAGGCAAATATTATTCCTTTATGAATAAAGAAGCATATACCAAAAGTTCTGACAAAAAAGTTCACACATAAAAGCGGTGAAAACATTTTAAAAAAAGTTGACGCCATCTAGCCCATTTTATAACCTCACACTCGTACTGCGTACGATGTGTGAGCTAAAAATTGATCACTTGATTATTGAGTTATCGCATCACATACCTCAAATTCCAATGCGTCACATACACACACATATACACACGCCAACTTGACAACATAGGTTCCTTTGTTACACAAGGAACCAAAAAGAAAAGGAAAAAGAGCAGTTCATTTGAGACATGTGTAAGTGACGGAGTCTCCCGAGACCTCATCTAGAAGTATATGATAAGCGGCAAAGAAGAGAGCTCCAGGGGCTCCACCCCTAGGCCCATCCAAGGTCCTTAAGTGGGCCCTGTGCACGGGCGGTAACATCAATTGTTTTCCTGCAAAATCACCCCTGTGCCACATTAAGGCGGATAGCTCAAAAGGATCAAAGTATTGGCCTTATATATGGGTACTGCGCAATACCACATCTTTTTGATTTTTCCTGACTCGGAATGCTGACATCTTTCGACAGGATTAAGTTATAATGCTCAGATTTTACGCACATCTCTAACGCACATTATTACAAATAATTACAAATAAATTAATAGATATTAGTTTAACAGTAGTGCACTATGTTATCACTTCTGACAAGAATCAAAGACACATGTATAGACCATGTATGACATGGGGAGACACGAAACTGGTGATAATATTATGTTGTCTTTCTAAGCAGAAGTCTCTTAGGCCTATGTGAGGTATAACAAGCCCCCCCCCCCCCCCCACAACAGTAAAACCTTTAAAATATGATAACGAATATGATGACAAAATTTGGTTCGGGTGATGCATAAGTACCCATTATTGGCTATAGTCTACCATTGGGCTTAACTTTTAAGTTCTCCAGTGGTAAATCATCTTTGATTCCTTAGGGAAAACATGCAGGGGTGATGTCGTGCGTGTGTCGAGAGCGTGCGTATGTGCATGTATGTGTGGGATGCCTGCTTGTGAACACGATATGGCAAGACGGGTAACTCCAAGGGATCCCATACTTAACATGTAGATTGCCCATATTAAGTAAATGATCCCTACTGTTTCCGGTGGAGGTAAAATGTCATTTGTGTCAGAGGTGAAATGATAATTACCTTGGAAATTGCTTGTAAACGTTACGTATCCAGAAGGATAAATGTGAGGAACATCTTGTACCAAATTGATTGTCCATGTTGAGTAGATGATCCATATTTTTTGGAGGTCAAAGGTTATTTGGGTTCACCTTATGTAAAAAGATAAATCCATGTAAACACTTCATCTCAAGAAGCGTAACGGTGATGGATCTCATAGGCTACTTGCCATGTGAATGGGCCATATTGGGCAGATGCTCGTTACTGCTTTGGTGCAAGTCAAAGGTCAGTTGGGGTCAACAAAAGTCAAACCTTGAAAATATTGTGAACAAGTTATCCGAAGGATGGTAATTCTGAGTGATCTCATACTTAGCATGTGGATTGTTCATATTGAGTAGAAGATCTCTATTGTTTTGTTGACGGGCAAAAGTCATTTGGAGTCAACAGAGGTCAAACTATGTGAACACATCATCACGAGAATGGTAATGTGAGGGATCTCATACATAGCATGTGGATTGCCCATATAGAGTAGATTGTTTTGGCAGAGGTCAAGGGTCACATGGGTCACTAGAGGTCAAACGGTCAAAACTTTGTTTACACTATATGTCAAGAATGATAACTGTGATGAATCTCATACTTAGTATGTCGATTGCACATGGCCGTAAAACCTCATCTAAATAACTGCGCATATTAAGTACTTGATCCATTTTGTTTCGGTGTGAGGGGGGTCAAAGGTCATGTTGGGTTAATAGAGTTCAAATTGTCCAAACCTCGTAAAACTTTATCCCAAGAATTGTAATTGTGGGGGATCTCATACGTAGGAGGTGGATTGCCTATAATGAGTGGATTGTTTTTGGTGAAGGTCAAATGTCATACGGGTAACTCGAGGTCAAACTGTCAAAACAGTGAATACACTACATCTCTAGAAGGATACTTGAGGAATCTCATACTTTGCATATTGATTATGAGTAGATGATCCTTTTGTTTTAAGTTGGGGTCAAAGGTCATTTGGGGCCACCAGAGGTCAAACGGTCAAAACCTTAAAACACGATATCTCAAGTATGATGACTGCCTGAGATCTCACACTTGACATATGGATTGTTCATGTTAACGAAATACTTCAGTGTAGTCTTGGTGGAGGTCAAAGGTTATGTAGGTTGTAAGAGGTTAAAGGTCAAAACCCTGTGAGGATTGTGTTTTAAAGAGGATAGCTGCATGGGATATCATGCTCGGTCTCTAAATTAATCATAATTAGCAAAGGGATGGCCATATTGAGTAGCTGATTGTATTGTTTTAAATGGAGGTGGACAGTCATTTTGTCTCAAGATTTGAAAAAAAAATTGTCATTATCAACATGATATTTCAAATAAAACAACTGTGAGAGGTCTCATGCTTGTCATGTGGGTGATCCGTGTTTCTAACAATATACAGTATTATATGGCAATGGGTCACTAAGCATTTCAGCTTTCTGGTTGTCAATTAAAATACACCTCCAGTAAACGACTTCTCATCACTTTTCAAGAATGCAACACCCGTATGAAACTCTTTACATAAAATGTGGTATTTGGAATTGTTGGGCCCAGTACATTTGATTTTGAAAATTCGATAATGTGATGTTGATTTACATTAATGACATGTTAAGAGTTCTTGTGCATGGAATGTTCAGGTATTTAACATTTTGAATTAATGATTATTAATCTCCTTGGATGTTGTTTGACATGGAATGCTGCAAGGAAAAATTCTGAGTGGATTTCCAATGCAACACAAAAAATTGTATAGCCATCAGAGAAAACCTATGTATGTATCATGTGCTTGCATCAGATTATATTCTCCATGTTCAATCCGCAGCAATGAACAAGAAATGGCATGTTCCTCATCGACCACAACTGATCGGCCATCAAGGACAACAGTATCACCGCCCGCATATACTCCTGTCACTGCTACCATGTACATGGGCGTCCGCAGAAAAAAATTCAAGGGGGGGGGGCAAATTTTTTTCATGGGAAATATTTTACTCCCAGAAAAGAGTTTAGATGCTATTTTTCACACGATGTTGACAAAGGCGTAGCCAGGAATACGTCAAGGAGGGTGTGGGGGGGGGGGGGAGGGAGCCCATAGACAAGACTCTCATCGCTCCGCGCCACCATGGGTTGGCGCGGAGCACAAGAAAATTTTAGCCCAAAATGCTTCCCAGATCGCTGGAAATGGCACTTCCAAGGCCTATTTACCGCATGTAAAAAGGGGAAACATAAGGAATATCGTAAATATTAACTTTAAAAATACCCAAAATACGCTCGGGGAGCTGCTGCTCCGTTTTTTCTTTATTTTTTCTTCGTTTTTGATTTTCCGGGGGGGTGCCCCCTTGCCCCCCGGACGCCCATGACCATGTAAGCAAATGTACACAATGCATAGCCTAATAACCTATGTGCATAAAAGTACATAGACATTATCAACAAATATTATCAACCAGGAAATATGAGAGTATATACAAAGATGTGTTGGGCAAATGACACTGTTACCATGTTTTTTTCCTTTTTGGTTTTGATTCTTTGCCGTCAGGCTAAGGAATCTGCACATTCTTACATGCATGTTCATATATGTCTGTACAGGGATGTGTCCACGCCGGGCGGCGCCGGGTGTTGACACCTGGCATTCACGCATTTCACCCGTCACTCATCCCAAAATGATGAAAAATACCCGGCACCGTTTTCAGTTTCCTACCCCAAGAAGGCAGCACCCTTAGGCTTTGACCCCTTGAATAATGTCTCTTCATCTATCTTACAATCAGGTACAAATATTGCACCATTTTGCATCTGAGGGGCCCAACGGAATCAAAAATTTTCCAAAGGGGAGGGGGACACCCCCTTAGACCCCTTCCGCAGGACGCGTACAGAATACCCGGCACTCAGAATCAAATAGGCACATCACTGTCTGTAGCAATATACAGTATTATATGGTAATAGATCACTAAGCATTTTAGCTTTTTGGGTGTCAACTAAAATACACGACCTCACATCACTTTTCAAGAATGCAACACCCACATGACACTCGTTTGAATTCATGGTTGGCAGTTTTTGCCACATACGGTTTTTACCGGTGGTTTTTACCGATCAAAACCGTCACGCTAAAAACAGGTTTTTGCCGAAAAATGGAAAACTCAGTGAAAATCCATTCCGCTGTAGACATTGAATAAATGTTAACAAGTACTTTTTATGCCCTTTTTCAAAGTCTAAAGAAGAAAATTATTCCAAGATTAGTCATTTCAGGCAACAATATATACAACACTAGAGTTTAAATGTGATTTGCTTAGTGATTTTGATCACTTTTGCCCGATTTACACTGTTCTTGTGTTAAGTATACATACACTAGGTATATTTAATGCAGAAAATGGGAAGGAAAATCGTGGAATAATTTAAGGACTTATTTTCAGTTTGATGGGAAGCTTTCCTGAGCATACTGGCAAGTCAGTAACTCCACTCTTGGGTATACTCTTTTAAATGGGAACCCGCAGCTGTGTGGGTCCTACAATAACTCAGCGCCTTACAGTACATTTACCTCCAATAGTGTTATGCTTCGTTTATAATTGAACCATCCAACTTTCTTCAACATTTCCACACTTTCTTTTATAAAATAAAATGCTGGCTATCCACTTAAGTTTCTTTCATTCTAGCATTACTATTTGTGGTTTATCAGTTTTTTTTTCAGTGAAGGTAACTTAGTCAAAAAATAGACTCTTTGTATATGTTTGGCCGTCGCTAAATTATTACTTATCTCTCCGTATGGTGACTTGAAATACCCAGAGAAGCCTACTTGATGAAACTCATTTACTTCAAGTTGCTGCTTGGTCAGCATTTGTGGCACTGTAATTTGCTTGTCTGCTGTGTCAAACTGAAGTTTCTGACATGCTAAAGGAAGGTGCTCGTCCACTTCATTCTCCTACTTAATATGTGTAACAGACATGCCCTACCAACTTTGTGGCTGAACTTATATTGAGAACTTTCATTACTTTAAACATAATTTTATAAATCATTTTGAAAAACTTTGCTTGATAAATCTAGTCATTGTGTAGACCACCTGTAATTTTCAGACTGTTCTTGTTGGCATGCAGTTGCTTTGTTTGTGGTTACACTTAACATGTTAGAGCTTTTTTTCCAAAAGTCCCCTGACTCTCTGGCGAAGAGCCAGGGGCGAAAACCAAACAATACTCCCGAAGGAGTTCTGCTCCCCGAAGGAGTAACAACGTCCCCAAGGGACAAACTTTGACTTAACTGACACCACCTGACAGGGGTCCCGTTCTAGACTGGCTGAATAGAACAGGGCCCACCCTGGGAGCTCCGCCGTCGTGATCACGGATACTCCTGTGCTAGGTAAGTACACTTAACAGGTAAGGTAAGGTTACACTTAACATGTTAGAGCTTACAGTACTGTTGTAATAACCGAGTATATTTCACTCTTTATTCTGTGTTCGACAAGTTTTAGTGCTCCCTTTTTAGGCAAAATAGAAAATGTAAATGAATGTAAATAATTTTATCTCAACTGGTTCATTCATCATGTGCAATGAGGTACAACTGCACCCTTCTAATTGCCAGAAGAGGTTCTTTTTTCAATTTTCTCCCGGTTTTTTTAACGGTAATAACCATTTATTATTACCAGTTATTACCGGGTTCTACCGCTGCCTCGGTAAAAACAGGTTTTTCCGGCAAAAACCCAGCCCTGAATTTGATAAAATGTGGTATTTGGAATTGTTTGGCCCAGTGGATTTGATTTTGAAAATTAAGTCATTTGATGCTGATTTACATTAATGACATGTTAAGAGTTCGTGTGCATTCGATAGTCAGGTATTTAAGATTTTGCATTAATCATTATTAAACTCACTGGATATTATTTGAACTGGAATGCTGCAAGGAAATTTTCTGAGTGGATTTCCATTGCAGAAGAAAAAATTGTATAGCCACCAGAGAAAACCTATGTATGTATCATGTGCCTGCATCAGCTTATATTCCCCATGTTCAATCCGCAGCAACGAACGAGAAATGGCACGTTCCTCATGAGCCACATCTGATCGGCCATCAAGGACAACAGTATTAGTGCCAACATCTACTCCTGTCACTGCTAACATGTAAGCAAATGTACACAACACACAGCCTAATAGGTGCACAGGGAGCTGCTATTTGAAAAATACAAACTAACTGGACAGAAAGCCTTTATACTTAGATAAGGACATGTGAGCATGCACGAATAATGAAATCCTATCAATCACAGACAACAAATAAATTATGAAACTGTCCATATGAAACCACAACAAACATAATGACAACAACAAACAAGAAAAGAAAAAAAAAGGAGAGAAAAAATTATGGCAAGAAGTCACTACGCATTTTTAGGCTCATGTTTCAAACACTTGACAGCCCCTGCAAATGTAAACGGAGTTACTGTAAAGTGGAAGTGTGTCAATTTGAAACCACTTAGTGATAATTTAAACATATCCAGTTGGCAGACAATCACTAAGCATATCATCTTTCTGATTCTTTGTGTGCTAAATGGACGGTTTCCACTTAATCATGTCACTTAAATGTTATAACAAATAAACTGTGTCACTCTCAAACAGTGGCGATGGAGTCGATGACCTGACATGCATGTCACCAAAGGCATCGCAGAGACAGTCGGATGAAGCAGCTAGGCGAGTTTTTTCCCTTTGATTGGCAGTGTATGTTGTATGGAATTGGTTTCATGCAATTGCATTTTGCATGAGAAATTTTGTTGTTAGCTTGTGCATGTGGTATAACGAACGTATAAAACATTAAAGCCATATATTCGTAACCCCTAAGTATAATTTTAGTGTATGGGTATCAAAAATATGCAATGTCCTTCCCTTTAGTCGCCTCTTACGACAGGCGGGAAATACCGTGCGCATATTCTACAACCCCCAGTCCACAGGGGGCTCAAGATCTGCTCATTAAATAACAAAATTTGCTTGAAAGGTTGTGTCACACGTCAGCTACATTGTCTCATATCAATGTCACTGAAAATCTTACATGCAGTGCACATCTCGCGAGCACCAAAGCCGTAGTTATAATGGGATTTTCACGTCTAATGTGTCAAAACAGCATTGATCTGGGAGGTCCATTGTCAACAGCAACAGCATCAGCAACACCAACCCCATCAACAGCACCCAGACATTCAGCCACCGGATCCGACAGGTAATCATCGTTTCGATTTGATGGATGTCAAATGTCATCTGGATTCACAAAAGGTCAAAAAGTTGAAACTGTGTAAACCTGTTTTAAGGAGGATAACTGCGACCGATCTTATCCTTGACATGTGGATTGTTCATATTTAGCATGTACATGGCCATATCGGGTAGCTGATCATAGTGTTTTAGGTGGAGGTGAAAGGTCATATTGGGTCACAAGATTTGAAAAGGGTTTGACCGTATTAACATGATACCTCGAATAGGATAAATGAGGGATCTCATACTTGCCACATGGATGATTTATGTTTGTAATTATGAATCATATGGCAAGGAGTCATTAAGCCGTTCGGTTGCTAGTTGTTGGTGGGAGGGGGTGGTTTTATCCAGATACGGAAGCTGCCAAGATGGTAGTGTGTTGTGTTCCTTTTAATGGGATTTTATACCTGTTTTTGCATCCACTGTTCCTTTGGACTCATCCCGTGTTTTAGTGTTTGCAGCCTACCACACTTCAAGTATAAGCATAGGTCATCCTTAGGTTTTTATAGATTCGGCCAGCCTCATCATGGCCATCAAGTCTTACCTCTTAATCTTACCTGGAATCTTAGCTTTTATCTGTTGGAGGATTTTAGACCCTGTGCATACACAGCTTGAAAAGGATCAATTGCCACCTTTTTTGGAGGGACATCGGACAGCGCCACTTATTATCCACAATAAGCTTTTTACCCCACTTAACCCGGTGAGTTCGTTCCATTTCTCCATATTTTGTGGACACAAACTACTTAAATTTTCCAAAACTAAAGTTTCAGCTCATGCTTTACTTCTCACTACCTTACTAGCAGGCGATATTGAAAGTAAACCAGGTCCAGGACGGCGACCTAAGTCCCGTGCCAAATTTGTCATAAAGCAGCTAAATGGGGCCAGAAGACCATTGAGTGTGACAAATGTCAGGGCTGGTTCCATGTCACTTGTCTCAACATGAATGAGATGATTTATAATGTTCTATCTGAGCACCCTTCATATTCATGGTCATGATGCAACTGTGGCTTACCTAATTTCTCCTCTTTTATGGAGAGTCTGTTAGGCCTTGAGCTCTCGAATAGTTTTTGTTTGCTCTCTCACGATTCTGTTGAGCATAGCATACATGTCATGAGCCAAAATCCGGGAGTGCCACTGTCTGCTTCTAGTCCTAACGATGATAGACGTAACGTTAGGCCTAAGTCAAACCCATCATCAAATCCAAGGATCCTTTCCACGGAGCTGTCACGTAGACGGTTGCCCACTAATCTTAAAAGATTAAAATCATTAATGTTTACTGTCAAAGTATTAGAGCTAAGCTTCCGAGCTTTGAAGTCATGCTTGCCACGGAGGACCCCGATATTGTTATCGGTACCGAATCCTGGCTTAATGACTCTATTGCTACAGGTGAAGTGTTCCCTAATTCGTATGTTTTTCGGCGGGATCGCGAGGCCTTCAAGGGAGGAGGGGTATTTATTGCTGTAAAAAATACTTTTATTGTAACTTCCGAACCAAACCTCATTACTAATTGTGAAAGTACATGGATTTCGTTGCACGTTAAGGGGCTATCCCCAGTCTATATTGTGGTTTTTTACAGACCATAGTCAACAGATCGGGATTACCTGTAGCAACTTGATTTATCCCTATCAAAGATTCCTAAAAATGCTGCCGTGTGGCTCTTGGGGGATTTCAACTTACCCAGTGTGGATTGGGATACTATGTCATTTAAAACTGGTGGAAGCTATCCTGCCATCAGCAACCTTATGATCGACATCGCTAATGACTCAATTTACACCAGATTGTCAAGGAGCCTACTCGTGAGTCTAACATTCTGGACCTCTGTTTTACAAATAGTCCAGCCCGGGTTGATTCCGTCCACGTTGATAGTGGCATTAGTGATCGTGACGTAGTCATCGTAAATGCATTGTTTAAACCAAAAGTTTTCAGACCACCTAAAAGAAAAGTGTTCTTGTACCACAATGCTAATTTCTCAAATATTGATAATGATATGGAAGAGTTCAATAGCAAGCTAACTACAAAACTAATCAGTTCTTCATCCATGGATGAACTATATGAGTTATTCATGACTACTCTGTTTAACTCTATTGACAAGAATATTCCTGCAAAGTTAAGCTCAAGTCGTTTCTCCTATCCATGGGTTAACTGGTTAATTAAGCGGGGCTATAGACGAAAACAGAGACTTTACAATAAGGTCAACAAATATGGTCAGTCCTCCCATAAATATGAATTTAGGAAATTAAGGAGAAGTATTGATAGGAAAATCAGAATGTCTCATAATAGCTACGTTAGAGACATTATCGGGGGTAGCTTGAAATCAGATAATACTAAGCCTTTCTAGAATTTTAATAAATCTAAGAGGACTGGTACTTCTGGTATCTCGCCGCTGCAGGTTCAAGGAAAACTCCTGTCCACTTCCAAAGATAAAGCCGAAGCCCTGAATAATCAGTTTTGTTCTGTATTCACAAAAGAGAATTTAAGTAGAATGCCTGTTATCGATTCTAGTCCCATCCCTGACATAGGGGACATTAAGATCTCAACCACCGGCGTCCTTAAACTCTTAACTGATCTTAAAGTGCACAAGGCTGCTGGGCCTGACAATGTCACTGCCAGAGTCTTAAAGTCCTGTGCCAACAGTATTGCCCTCATTTTTCAGAAGTTTTTCCAAAAGTCGGTGTCAAGTGGATGTTTACCAGCAGCCTGGCTTGATGCTAATATAACTCCCATTTATAAGAAGGGTGAAAGATCGGACCCTGTGAATTACGGGCCTGTTTCGTTGACATCCATCCCTTGCAAGCTTTTAGAGCATATTATTCACCGTCATATTATGGATCACTTTGAAAAATTTAATGTACTTGCTGATGTTCAACATGGTTTTCGTAAAGGGAGATCATGCGAAACTCAGCTTTCTGCCCTTGTTGATGACATAATGAAGATTTTAGATAACAGAAGCCAAGCTGACCTAATCATAATGGATTTTAGCAAGGCTTTTGATACAGTTCCCCACCAGCGACATCTTAATAAACTCAAGCATGTTGCAATCCGAAATAGCATCTTAAATTGGATTGAGAAATTCCTAACAAACCCTTACCAGAGGGTGCTAATTGATGGAACGTCTTCAGACAAATCCCAAGTCATTTCTGGTGTCCCTCAGGGCACTGTCTTGGGACCCTTACTCTTTTTAGTCTATATTAACGACTTGCCGGCAAATATTCAATCAATCGTCAGGTTATTTGCCGATGACTGTATCCTGTCTCGTGAAATAAAAAACATAGAGGACACAAAATTCTTCAACATTATGATGACAATCTGTGTCAGTGGGAATCAATCTGGCAGATGGGGTTTAATAAATCTAAGTGTTTTACTATGAGAGTCTCCCATAAAGCAAATCCAAATCCATATTTTTACCAAATGGGTAATCATACTTAGAGCAGTTCAATCACCACCCTTACTTAGGAGTTGAACTCTCTTCTAGTATGAACTGGAAAAGACATATTAACCAAATTGTATCCAAAGCAAACCGGACCTTGGGCCTATTGAGGCGAACCTCTCGCACTGTGATAAAGATACTAAGAATGTAGCGTACTTTGCTCTTGTTCGACCCATTCTCGATTATTGCAGTACGGTATGGGACCCCTATACCCAATTCGAAAAGAATTCTATAGAAAATGTCCAGAGGCGTGCTGCCAGATTCATCTTTAACAACTACAGTCGCCAATCAAGTGTTTCTGAGATGATTAAAGATCTTAAATGGGACAGACTTGAAACTCGACGATTTAGGGCTCGTCTTGTTGTTATGTATAAAGAAACGCATGGATTACTTCCAAGTAATGTAAGGAATCATCTTATTGACCCTTCAAATCTTAATCGACGGACTACCCGTCGTACTAGTGGTATCTATACCATCATCCCTCCACAAACAAGCTTTGCTATCAGAAATCTCTCTATCCAAGAACTATCCCTAGCTGGAACCTATTCCCGGAACAGGTTCGCTGTGCCCCTTCAGTGGACAGCGTTAAAAACCAGCTCTTAGCCGTTGATCAAAATCGTTGTAGCTAGTTTACTTTATTCATCCGATTACCTCAGCCATAGTTCAACAGCACGGGATAGCCTTGTCTGGCGTTTGTGCTGCATTGAAAAAAGAAGAAGAAAGGAGAAGGTAGTTTTATGAATGAACATGCAATCTTGCTGCACAATGGTTATCACCGCATTCAACCATATGTGGCATATACATAACAACTGTGCACCATATATCAGCGACAGAAAGTAGTGCATGTACATTATAGAATACATGTTCTCATATTTTACATTAGGTTGTAATGTTTGTAGTGTTGACAGGTATGCGCCAAAGGATCTTATCATCTGTTTTATTCCATGCTGCATAGTACATAAAAATGAAAACAATGCGTGTGTCTACCCAAAGAATATAAAATGTTAAGGGGATACATGTCGTCTGAATCTTCTTGATTCGAGCATGACAGGTAGTAGTTTAGGTATTATTGTCCATCCTAAAAGTGTATGTTTGTATGCATATAGTGAGCTTCTACTGCCGTTTATCATGCCACATGTACCACTTGTATGCATCACAACCTCAGGAACCGTTTCATATGATCAGTTGCGTGTGTTGACATTTTGGATGTCAATCGTGAAGACGGGAAACAAGTGTAAGCGAATCAATGGGAACGATTGCATTAATTACCATAATGTACTGAATGCAAATGAGTATATGGTAACTTCATGCAGTGTTAGATTCGTATACATAGATATGGAGGTTTACACAAATCAGTCTCCGTCCAATTTGTCCCTTTACCTTTACAGGTATGTCACCGACTATATCAATCTGCTGGAACCGGTTGATCTAGATGAGGACGACGAACTGAAACATGTCATCGAAGTCAGTTTGTCTGAAACAGACAAGGTATAACATCCGACGTTTGGGCATGGCACATGAATTGCCAATAGAATTATCCAGATACCACACATATGATATTACATTATCTCATGTTAAACAAATTGTCACAAACTATGTATGTTATGGCAATTATTGTCACATAAACTGAAAATGCATAAGCATTATAGAGCAGCTACCTGAGTGACGCGTCCAGTGAATTGTTACATAAATGCACATGCATGAGCATTGTATTTGAGTGCCACTCTTAGGAAACTGAGCACATGCACCACCACATTCTGGGTATTTTAATAGATCTGCTATAAAACTTCATTATCTACTCTAAATAGGTCGGAGAATATGCATTCCTGTAACACACACTACGACACGCTGACATAGCTATTTCTGATTCCTTGCTGAGAGCTCCGGGAATCTATGTGATGGCGCGCACGCGTGTGTGTGTGTTCGTGTGTGCAGGTGACACAGATTGTAATCACGATATGTCGATACAGCAATGGCCGTCGCCTTTCGTATTTGGAATGTAGATTTGTCATGCTGCGAGGACCATCACACTGGCAAAGGTCAGAAGTGAAAAAGTGCAAACATTGTAATCAAGATATCCCAAGTCAGTAATGGTCGACGCCTTTTGTATTTGGTATATATATATATATATATATATATATATATATATATATATATATATATTTGTCATGTTAAGAGGAAGAAGCCTATATTTATTGATGTAGGTCAAATGTCATTTGAGGTCCCAGAGGTCAAAACCGACAAAACTGTGAACATGATATCTCATGATAACAATGATCGACACTTTTCATTCTTGGTATATAGATTTGTCATGTTGGGATGAAGGACCATATCTTTTTGTGATGTAAAAATGGAAGCATACGTCCATTGGCATAGGCTGTTGTCTGTATACAAATGTGCGTGGATGTGATGTGTACTGTGGGTATAGTATATATGGAATGCTACTAATTTTTTACTACAATGTAATTTGGTGATTACTGAACAAAGTGATCATCAAAGGTACGAATCATAGCTTGTATATTTACAGGGCAGGTGCAAAATACTCCAACTGCAACACATCCTACATCTGTAAGCTTTAGGCTTGTTGCATATTCTGTTCATTCAATATCTGTCACATTTGGACAGTTGACGGCATCGTCATTAGGCCTGCCTAACGCTATCATAACATGGGTTATGTACATGCACTGCTATCGAGCCTAGCATATACTCTCACAGTCACAGTCTCTGAAGAAGGCAGTCATCCCGGAATTTAGCTAGAAGTTCATAACAAAGTGGTAAAAATTTTCACCCAGAGAGATTGCAATCGGTGCTCTTGCTTATAGAAGGTCACCCAATAGATAAGACTAACTTGAACAGCATTCAGTACAAATGTTAAAATCCCCTTTTTGTAGCTTGTGTCAGTCAGCTTTACAGGTGAATAACTTGATTTTTTTTCTCATACTAGCAAAGCTTGTGAGCTATTGTGTTCACAGGGTGTATCTATCTGCACAAATACAGTGTACTTATCTCTATCCGTCAAACACTGAAAACTAGTTGTGAACACTGTATCTCAAGGGATGAAGCTTAGACAGTTTTCATAACTAGTATGTGGATGTGCTATGTTGAGAAGATGAAGCATATCGGGTTTGGTGGAGGTCAAAGGTCTTTGGTCACCAAGGTCCAACAATGAAAACCTTGGCAATGCAATATGTCAAGATACGAAGCTGGGATAGATTCATACTCAGTACGCGGACGCATTACGGTTAGGAGATAGAACCTTGCAATATTGGTACAGGTTAAAGGTCAGCCAGGGTCTTCAAGGATCGAACAATGAAAGCCCTGTTTTTAGCACAATATCTCAAGGTACGAAGTTCGGATAGATTCTATGCTTCCCATGGTGTTGCATTAAATCCAGCAGAAAGCACCAATGGCTCTTCTTGGACGATACACCAGGCCAGCATTCATGTGGCCAACCCCCACTATTTACAGTATTAACAATGTGATGTGCTCTTTACATGCTTGTAGCCGGGCGGACGTAATGTGGAACAAAGCAAACCTATTTACACTGAACTACCAAAAAAACTGTGGCATGCATGGGCACAGACACAAACAGAACAGAAACCCCAAAAGAAAACGGGGACACAAAGGCAAAACCATTCACACTAAATACTCTGACTGGGACCTTATCTTTTTAATCCGTGGGCTCGGTACGGGCGTCCCAGGGCGTTTTCATTGAAGTCAACGATGCCAGCAACCTGTCTGCAATCAACACTATGTTCAGCTTTTAGTTTCAGAGAGAAGACAAGCCTTTCATGCATCCATACAAGTAACATCTGTGGTTTTTAATCATTGAGATGGTTAACACCATCATGTACCCATAGAACTTGCATCTATAGATAGCACAGAGTATTCCAAAGCATATGTGGGGAGAATATATGGAACCTGGAAGCACCTCTTTAATAGACCAAACCCAAATATGTGGTCTCTTCGAAGTGTTGAGCGACCGCAGTGAAGCTGCTCTAGTTATTCAATTCAAAAGTCATATGGGGTCACCGGGGACAAACTGTGCAAACCTTGTTAATTAGATGTCCTTGTTAATTAGATATAATTAGATGAGATTTAACGACACACCAACACGTATGTGTTATATAGTGTCAGTTCAGTTCAGTTCAGGTCTTCGACGAGAGCAGACGTGTTTTCGTTTCGCTCTCGTCTTTTTGCCGTGCTCAACTTGTATCACTGTGTGATAGCTGTACTATTTATTGCAATTGTGCATAAAACCTTATAGCGTGCTTGTGTTGTAGTTAATAAGTAGGTCTGGTCGTGTCCATTTGTTTGCGACCTCACCTTGTTTCTGTGTAGCTTGTGTTTCTTACTTTTATCCTATTTTTTGTCCTTTTGTAAAACTAGTTCTGAGGTTTTTCCTCTTTTCATTCCGTGGCCTCGAGCCACACAACTGCTGCTATGCCCGGAAGTCGGGATAGCACAATTGTTAAGTTAGATTTTTCGTCCGGGGCGAGCGTTTCTCCCTCGCAGGCGTTTGCTGTGTTGAAGAACAATGGTGTGGAGGTAAAAGAAATAGAGATGTTGCAGCCGCTTGCGGCTCGCAACACGTACGACCTAAAGTTCAGGTCAGATGCTGCCCGAATTCAGGGGGTGTCTCGCCTTAAAGGGCTGGAAGGGCTTACTGTCACCCCATAGGATCGCTCTGTGGTGGTGACAGTTCTGTACCTGAACTTTGAGGTCGATCAGGGCCTGGTGGCGAGGGTTCTCAGTCAGTACGGAACTGTCTCCGATATGCGGTGGGTCACCTACCAGGAAGGTGAGCTGAAGGGCATCTTGAACGGAAAGAGACAGTTCCGTATGGTACTGAAGAGGGAAATACCGTCCTTCCTCTTCATAGGGGGTTCCAAAGCCCATATAAGATACTTTGGGCAGCCCCGCACCTGTTTTAAGTGTTCAGAGGAGGGGCACGAAGCCAAGTCCTGTCCCAACAGACGTTGTGGCAAGTGCCTGCAGGTGGGGCACGAAAAGGCCGAGTGCCCCAACGAGGTGCGGTGTAACCTCTGTGGGGGGGAGGGACATGTTTCTGGTTCCTGCCCCACTTCGTACTCTGCCCGTGCCAGTGCGGATGTGGGGCCGGCACATGAACCCTCGCAGTCAGGCCCAGAACCTATGGTGGAGGAACCTAGGTCCCCTTCACCTGATGAGGTGGCACATCAGGTGGAGCAGGATTTCCTTGCTGCTAAACAATATGAAGGGGTCTCTGGGACCCCTGAGGCAGGCCCTCCATCGTCCTCCTCTTCAACACCTGGGGAGGCTGGATTATTAACAGTGGAGAATGACCTTCAACTCTCATCAGACTCGGAGACTCTGCCATGTCAGATGCTGGGGGACCTGCCTCAGAGCCTCCACCAAAGGAACCACCATCGGGGGAGGGCTGGTTTGATTTCTGTGAGGGTGTTGAAACAGAGTCCAAATTAAAAAGGTCGGCCTCAGGTGAGGAGTCAGTGGAGGGGATCCATCCTTCTGGTCCACCACTACCGAGTCCATGTAAGAATAAAAAGGCCAGGTCAGAGACAGATGTGTAGTTACCTATCCCACCATAACTGACCCCCTGTCCCTCATGACCCTAAACGTCAATGACAGTCGGAAGCGGTCAAGAATATTCCAATTTTGCAAATCACTAGGTGTGGACTTCGTTTTCCTCCAGGAGACTCACATTGTTAATGAGAACGACGTCTACACCTGGTCCTATGAATGGGGTGGGGGTTTGCACGCTTCCTTTGGTTCCGTGTCTTCCTGTGGATCTGTTATTTTAGTTTCATCCAGATGGACTTCCCTGGTAGGAAAAGTTGATCATGATCATGAGGGCCGGGTGATATGCATCACCATAAAACATCCTTGCGGGAGCTTCATCCTATGTAATGTTTACGCACCCAATCAGCCTACAGACAGAAGGAATTTTTTTACTACCCTTCCATCCTTCGTTCCTGGCTGTGCCCCTTGTATCCTAGCCGAAGACTTTAACTGCGTTCCCGACACACAGTTCGACAGAATGTCTACACACACATCTTCGAGCTGTGGTGTCTTCGACGAGAGCAGACGTGTTTTCGTCGAGCTCTCGTCGTTTTACCGTGCTCAACTTGTATCACTGTGTGATAGCTGTACTATATATTGCGATTGTGTATAAAACACCTTATAGCGTGCTTGTGTTTTAGTTGATAAGTAGGTCTGGTCGTGTTCATTTGTTTGCGACCACGCCTTAATTCTGTGTTGCTTGTGTTTTTGTTACTTCATCCTAATTTTTGTCCCTTGTAAAACTAGTTCTGAGGTTTTAATCCTTTTTATCCCGTGGCCTCGAGCCACACAACTGCTGCTATGCCCGGAGGTCGGGATAGCACAACTGTTAAGTTGGAGTTTTCGTCCGGGGCGAGCGTCTCTCCCCCGCAGGCGTTTACTGTGTTAAAGAATAAGGGGATACAAGTTAAAGAGATAGAGATGTTGCAGGCGCTTGCTGCCCGCAACACATATGACCTAAAGTTCAGGTCTGATGCTGCCCGTGTTAAAGGTGTGTCTTGCCTGAAGGGGGCAGAGGGGCTCACTGTCACCCCATATGATCGCTCTGTAGCGGTGACAGTGTTATACCTGAATTTTGAGGTCGACCAGCGCCTGGTTGCGAGGGTTCTGAGCCAATACGGAACTGTCTCTGACATGCGGTGGTGCAAATACGGTTCGGGCGAGTTGGCCGGCATATTTAATGGAAAGAGGCAGTGCCGTATGGAATTGGACAGGGACATTCCGTCCTTCCTCTTCATAGGGGGTTCGAAGGCCCACATAAGGTACTTCGGGCAGCCCCGCACCTGTTTCAAGTGTGGACAAGAGGGACACGAAGCCAGGTCTTGTCCCAACAGACGTTGTGGCAAGTGCCTGCAGGTGGGGCATGACAAGGCAGAGTGTCCCAACGAGGTGCGGTGCAACCTTTGTGGAGAGGAGGGACATGTCTCTGGTGCGTGCCCCACCTCGTACTCTGCCCATGCCAGTGCGGATGTGGAGCAGGCACCTGAACCCTCGCAAGCAGGCCCAGAATATTCCACTGAGGAATTGGAGGAGGCAGCACAAGAAGTAGAAAAAGATTTCCTTGCCTCGAAGCAGTGTGGAGGGGGGGGTACTGTGGCTCCCAAGGCGGACTCCTCACCATCCTCCCCACCAACACCAGTGGAAGCTGATAGGATGGCAGTGGAGGAGGACCTACAGCTCCCCTCAGACTCCGAGTCTGCTATGTCAGATGGTGGGGAGTCTGCCTCAGAGCCTCCTCCCAAGGATCCACCTTCCGGGGAGGGCTGGTTTGATTTATGTGAGGGAGAGGAGCCTTCATTGAAGAGGTCGGCCTCAGGCGGGGTGTTAGACCAGGGGGTTCACCATTCTCAAGACCCCTCCCCGAGTTCACAGAGTAAAAAGGTCAGGTCCCAGGTAGATACGTAGCCACTCATTACACCATGGCTGATCCCCTGTCCCTCCTGACTCTAAATGTTAACGGCATGAGGGACAGTCGGAAGCGGTCAAGGATATTCCAATTTTGCAAAACACTGGGTGTGGACTTCGTTTTCCTCCAGGAGACCCACATTATGAATGAGGACGATGTCCACGCCTGGTCCTTTGAGTGGGGCGGGGGTTTACACGCTTCCTTTGGCTCAACAACATCTTGTGGTTCAGTTATTTTAGTTTCGCCAAGGTGGACTCCGCTGGTCGGAAAAGTCGATTCTGATTATGAAGGCCGGTTGGTATGCATTACAGTAAGACACCCATGTGGGAAATTTTTCCTGTGTAACGTGTATGCGCCCAATCGGCCTTCAGACAGAAGGGACTTTTTCATGACCCTGCCATCCTTCGTTCCTGGCAGTGCTCCTTGTATCCTGGCTGGGGACTTTAACTGCGTCCCCGACACACAGCTTGACCGAATGTCCACACGTACGTCTTCGGGCTGTGGTGTCGGTATGTCGGAATTGGACACGTTTATAAAGAATCATGACATGGTTGACGTTTGGAGAGCACAACATCCCGGCTTGTCCGTGTTCACTTGGCACCGCCCTGATGGCACGGCGCCTCAAGGTTGGACCGGGTGTACTCTCCACCTCTAGCGCAACGGCCGATTAGGCGAATTTACCCAAGTGAGTGCACCGTTGACTCGAAAGCAGTAGAGGTCAATATGGCACTAAGAAGTTTGCTTTATAACCGTACACCCGCCCATTTAAGCAATCGCAGTATGGAACGCCAATAATGCAATAATGCAATATTATGAACTTATCACGTATTTCAACCTAAAATTGTCATTTTAACATATGGTTTTACAAGCTAGGAAGGATAGTATCAATTTCAAGATAAATTATGTGCTTGTTTTCATTGCAGATACTGTATTTAGTTGTCTATATCCATCGTAATCTATTAGGAATAAGTTGGCAACTAATTTATGTGATTATATTTGTTGTTAATACAGGTATCTCTGTATGCGTCAAGAATACCAGGATACTGCACTAATAAGTTTACCCAACGGGATGACTTAAACTCAAGTACTGCAGGAGGAACTAAGCTTTCCTGTGGCTACGGGTGATTATTTATCTATATACGACATTGACCTCCAAATGCAAGTTATATTCTTGGTTTTCTTTCACTCACTTGTAAAGTGTACTGAACTGTAGGCTATACATTTATGTAGTTCTATGATTTTTGTGCAAAGATGGAAATAAACTGGAAATGAAACTGAAACTTTGTATCAATCCTTACTAAAGTGCTATGTAGTCCAGACATAAGTGCCCTAAAATCATTTCTCATAAGTTTTTGAAAGTATTCCGGCAAATATGGGCACACACAGTGTGTAACTGTGTTTCAAAAACTTTTTCAGACTACCGCCCCTTCCACCATCTTGGACTGTCCTACCCCCCCCCTTTGTCCTACCATTCATAGTCGGACGCTCAACAATACCTTTTCTCGGTTAATTTTTTTCTGTTTGCACGTTTGCACAAACAACAAAAACCCGCATAAGGCAGGCATACTGTGAAACTGGTAAAGAGAGGCCAAATGTAGTTCAGCAAGTGTGAAGGGTGAGCTTGAACGCTGCGAGATTACAAATGTCTGGTTCCATCATAGTGAGAAGCAGAGGAGAAGAACAAGTGGAGGGGAACAGACCCCCTGGATGCTTTATTGTCCCCTAAGTCGCTGCAGTGATGTGTCATAATTACCAGGGACCCCCAAATCAGTGCCAATTCCCCTATTCCCCGTGTACTCTGTAGCGCCCACCTGAGACTTCCCAACGCCACCTGGGAGCGGTAGGGACCACTTTGAGAACCACTGGTGTATAAATTGCCCCAAATCCAGGCAGATATGTAATAAAGATGTAGGATAAGTCAGGCGGAGACATCTCAGACCTTTTCTCTACACCTTGAACTGCGTAAAACCCCACCCAAGCAAATGAATCCCTGAGTATGGGCTGAAAATTTAAAAACATTGTTTGGTGCATGGCTGTACCTGGCCAATTTGGCATTTCTGTATCTTTAATTTTCCATTTTTTTTTTGTTTTTTTTTTTTGTTTTTTTGTTTTTTTTTTTGCTCGAATGGTTGCATTTACTTTTCATAAAGACAAACTTAAGCGAGAAAAAAAATCAATCCCCTATACTGAAAGATTGATTTTATTGTCACTTGACAAATACTGATGTAACCGGCCCTGTATTAAATTTGGCTTCTATAACATTCCGACTAATGTGTGACGAATCTAGTGAAGTGCCAATGTAACTATATCTTTGATTTTAACATTTTTTTTCAGCGCAGTGACGAATCTACAAAATGTGATTGAAACTATATTCTGGTTTAATGACAAATATTTTTGAAGATTATTTTAGCATAGAAATTGTTCTATTTTTCATTAAAACTTGAATAAAATTGATTAATAATTTGCATTTTATCATTTGAAACGAACTGACGAGGAAAGAAAGTGTTAGATTTTAATCGAACTTCGTGTTAAAATTGGTCAAGTTTCTATTCTGCAATTTTCCCAAAATCACTTTTACGGCATTCTTCACTACCCCCAAAAGGGTACGAATTGGTAGGTAGACTCAGGCGCGTGTCCAGGATTTACAGCAGGGGGGGGGGGGGGTTCTGAGATATGATTTTTCAAATGAGGCGGGTATTTTGGGTCGAAAACTCTAAAAAAATCTTAAGATCGGGGAGAGCAGAGGGAATCCGGACCCCCAGGACCCCCCAATTTTACACGCGCCTGATACTATACAGCTATAGGTGATTTATCGATACCAAGTTTGCCCAGGAGTGATAAATCGTCAGTGATCAACTTGATTTTCAAAATGAAGACATTACTAGATGGGTATTCTCACTTTACGTATAGCCATGTTTTAACCAACGTGTTATAAAAGTTGAAAACGGCCTAGCTATTGGCCCAGTACCAAGAAGTCCACCCTCTAGTGAGCTACCGAAGTGGAACCAAGCGAGAGCCTATAGCCAAAAAACAACAAAGAAAAAACCTTTTTGAAATAACAGAGTACTTTCGCAGTGTAAATAGAATTACAACGTTACTAAAATGTATTTAAAATGCTATTTTTCATGTCCGCCAATTGCCCAATCATTACTTCCAGTAGGCCCATCACCCCAACCCTCAAACGCATCATGAAGAAATCGATTGGCGTTTAGTTTGCATTGGACCAGGATGAAAATGGGCAAAGTGCACTTCTAAGGTCTGTTTAGTGTCATATTCAATGCTAAACTGTCTTTAAAATTCTATTTTCTGCGAGCTTGAATCCTCCTGATACGCAAAGTGTATCATTTTTTTAATTATGGGACATCAGTGAGTGGAATTATTGGTAAATCCCATGCAATCCTTATGGTCAATCCTTTCTCACATCAACCCGCTGCACCATGATGAAATCGACTGGCCGTTATAGTCTGACTCACGCCATTATGCAAAATTAGACAAACTGCAGTGTTTAGGTCTGTTTAGTGGGTATCCAGTACTGTCTGTATATACTTAAATTCTATGTAAAATGAAGAAAAACATTGCTAAAATTTCTGTAAAATGATATTTATTCGCACGCTTTGCTTTGCGAGCATTTTTGTTATAGGATGCCTTAAGTTTGTATAATTTTTTTAAAACCCCATGGAATCTCGCGATAAGCGATCCTTCACCCCAAAAGCGATTTATGTTCTATTTAGTGATTATCCACGCTAGTTTAAATCTTTGAACGCTTTACTCAGTTATTCTAGTGCTTAAAGTTTTGTCAATACCCAAGAGCTTCCGAAAAGAGATTTGGGCCCCAGGGTATGTCATCTTCATTGTCAGACCTGCTCGAAGAGGTAGATGTGCGTGTATTATTGAATTTTTAATGATATTATACATTTTTTCTGAAGAGCCCAATGAGTGTTCATGGGGCCCTCACATAGGTTCAGGCCCAACGCTAAACAATTGCAATCCGGCCCCGTTGCCAAAACCATGAAGAAGATGGACAGTTTGGCGTCACTTGGCTTCATCACAGATATTATTGAAATTTCTTCACAGAAAGATGTAAGAAACATAATGCTGCTTATAAAGGACGTAAGGAAAAGAAAGAATTTACTGTTTTGTGGAAAATGGGCAAAATTCAGGGAAACTGGGGTAAAACACGCGGAAAACTCGAAAAAATGAGAAGACGAAAAATCTAAATGAGAAATTGAAGTAATGCCCCCCCACCCAAATAATATTTCTGCCCCACCAGATGAAAACTGAAACTGCATAATAATTAATGGAGGAGAAAATTGTATGCCCTCCAATCACAACAATTGTCCCCCAACCACAACACTTGCCCCCCTACAATGTAAAGCTGGCTACGGGTCCGATTACAGTAACAACACACATTAAAGTAAATAAGTAATGCCAACTTTACAAGACATAAATCGGGTTTTGCAAAAGTAAATCTTTGCAAACTTAAAAACGGATTTTTTTTTAACTTACAAAGAGGTAGTAAATCCCTGTCTCTATGGAACATATCATTCAGTTTGCTGCGTTTATGTTAGGAATCAGTTCACTCAAACTGCTTGTGTAATGGCGTGAGCATCGATGATATCAGTGAGGTGCGTTTTTAGTACTGAATAACGCGTAAGTTTTTTTTTTCCATTGTTGTAAACCACCTACTTTTTTCACTAAAATTTACAATGTATTTCCATCAACTTGTATCGACTGGCAGTGGGTGGACTTGAATTGCTGGCGGTCGCCCAACTTGTGCCTTAATTTAACGCTTCCTTGCTTCATAATGGGACCCATGCATGGAAGACGTGTGGTTGTAAATTTGTAGTTCACAGCCCGATTTCCTGAATTTGTTAGATGGAGTTTTACGGCCCGGTTTCCAACCTATTGGTTCAAGTTGAGCCGGCCACGGCCTTTTTTCCAGTTGTGGCTCACTGGCTTGTTTTCTCTACTCCATTGCTTATGCGGAGCATCACGCACAACGGCAGTAGGTTCCATTTTTTAGTCTTTGGTATGACTCGACCTGGGAATCGAACCTTCCGCGTGAGAGGCGGATGCTCTACCGCTAGACCAAACACGCGGTCCCCGATTTCCTCAAATCAATGGTATTTGAAGAGTCCAATAACATGTTGGGGATAATTCGACTTTGGAGAATGTCAACAAAAATTTATCTTGTCTTATTCAGCCGATAAGAAAGTCTGTATCAGTGCCGTCGGATGTTTTCTGATAGGCTGAACCGATTTAATTCCGAGGATGAGTGGGAGGGACTAAACCATTCACTTTTGTTAAGTTTGGACGTTTTAAGACAAAAAACCCTTCACTCTAACAACTATAGGGGTTGTATACAACAGCCCTCTGTTTCGACGACCCAGTGTATTTGGTAAAATGTTGTTTGAAACATAAGGACCTGTATAAACATCCCATAGGGTAACCTTTCTGGTACCCCCCCCCCCCCTCAGAGTCCGATAAAACCGTCATCTTTATGATAAGGTGAATGAGGGAGCTTTAAGCAATTTTAGACTATAAGATATAAGAAAATATAAGAAGCTTTATTGACTATAAAGGAATTAAGTATCATTTCATCTCAATAAAAACGCAGACATTCAAAAACAGGTAACCTAAACACATAAAAATGCTTGTTGAGACATTTTTAACAATACTCATAAAATATATGCCAATACAACACGATTGACCCTAATTTCTTGTAAAATTATTGGCAAGAACTATTGTGCCCCTTGGTAGGAAAGGTTTTCTGCATCTTCCCGTCAGACATTTCAAAACAATGGCCCTACCCGTACGTGAGCTGAACACAATTTTTTTTTTCTAAGGGGTTGCTCAGGAATGCTCATGAATGAATTTATCTTTCAACCTGTTACTCAGTATTCGAGACAACTCTTCAACATTCATTATTCATTAATTAATTAATTAATTAATTCATTCATTCATTCATTCATTCATTCATTCATTCATTCATTCATTCATTCACTTTGTCCGTACAAATATAGAAATGAAACGGACAGGACACCAGAAAAACAATTGTTAAACGAGCTGGTGCACAGAACTGAACTTAGTAGCTGAGACTGACACACTTTCCATGTCTTTAACCATGTTATTCATTTTTCCATGTCATAAGCGTGCCAGGTGTTAAACATGATGTGTATAGGATACATGACCGGACAGGCCCCACAAGACGGAGGGTCGGGGCAGCCCCCAGGAGCTAAAGAAAGTTTTGATTTCAGGGCAAAAATGGTGTTTTTCAGGGCAGTATTCATATTAAAATTACAGTGTGTACCATTAAGGCGAACTTTCAGGGCAAACAGATTTCCAACCCATGTACATGCCTCATCATACATTATGACCGGGACCTTCAACGAAAGCAAAATAATGTTAACATTTAAAGCTATACGTTACACGTAGTTGAATAGATATGACTGCGAATACCACGTTTGGAAAATGGTAAAATGACAAAACTTTCAGTAATGAAATATTGAAGAAGGTTTTCTGCCCCCGGAAATTTAGCTTTGGTATATTGGATGGGTACTTAATCTGAATATTTTAGTGAAATTTACATTGAAATCTGATGTGCAGCTCTTGAGATATTAGCAGAAGTAGTCACATTTTCTATCCAAAGTGAACTTGAAACAAGCACATGTGACATTATAACCTCCCTTCATTGAACTCTCTTTTGTTTTTCTCTGCACTTTACAACCATAGGCGAAGAAAACGGGGGAAGGGGCTCAAGGGGCTTTAGCCCCCAGTCAAAAATGTGGAATTTCACCATAATGATTTAAGTTTAGATCCTCTTTCACATATGAACAATACGGTTTTGCATCAACCCTTCTTTTCACGCTAATGATAGACATTGTTATACTTCACTGAAATAAATATGTATTCATAGGCGAAGGAGGCGGGGGTAGGGCTGGGGGGTGCAGCCCCCCAACCAAATATTTTTGTAAAAATTCGGGCACTATGCTGAGAATTTTTCGGGCACATACTGAAAGAAAAATAATGCAATGATGTAGCTAAAGGTAATTAATAGTTAAAAAACTTCCTTGGTAATTAAAATTAAGTTCTGATTTGAATTACACCAGCACCTACATATTCGTTATGAATTCAACAGTGTGTTTTTTAATGATTAAACTTATATTATGATTATCAGTGGTGTATTTAGGGGGATCATTGACCATGCCTCCCTCAATATGCCGATTTCTTTTTCTTTGTAGTACCTAAATATATAATTTTTTCACACAAATTTTACTTCAGAGGTAGCATATGTGGCACCAGATTGCATGTAAGGACACCTAATTTTTCAACTTATATTATGGTTATCAGTGGTTTATTTAGGGGACATTGGGTCATGCCTCCCTCATTGATGTCGCTTTTTAGTACCTAAATACGTATTTTTTAACCCAAATTGTACTTCAAAGGTAGCATATGTGGCACCAGATTGCATATAAGGACACCTAATTTTTCAAAAATTTTCAAAGAGGAAGGGGGAACCCTCCCCTTAGACCCCACTCACTAATGCCAATTTGTTTCTCTAGAAATATTTTAACACAAATTTTACTTCAAAATGTAGCATATGTGGCACACCCCTTCCCCAGGCCTGCGATCACACAACACAATACATGCTCCCCACCCCCATGAGAAAATTCAAAACAATTATTATCAATATGGAAAGGGAGAGAAACATCGCAAATTATTGTATGTAATTGGCGAGCGGCCGGTGTGATAAAAACGACGCATGCCTATATAATATATACATTAACATGTTGAACGCGGGTGGAGCACACGGACTTGGGGTGGGCAGAAGTTTTTCGGGCAAGTCTTTACAGTCCCCCCCCCCCCCAATCAATTTGGGCTCCTACGCCATATGTAAACATTAACGACTGCGTATGATTAAACGGTAACATGATTCAACTTACAATTTCACACTTTATTATTTATATTACGTGCAAGGCCAGATAAGGTTGGTTGGAGGTTTGGGTGAGGGGATTTGCATGAATGGTAGTGGGAGATCTGTCAATTAGAGCGCTTCCGGTAGATACACCATTAGCAGACCTTAAGTAACGTGTATAGGTACAATTACTCAGGGAGGAGAAACTGATGGTTAGCTAGTTTGTTCTTGGTATTGAGCATGAATTAGCACGATGTTTTAGAGGAGCTGGTGACCATTATGTTACCTTTTTGCCCTTCGGTTTTATCCGACTTCATTTTTTGTATGTACTGGGTAGTTATGACAACAACGTAAACAGTCCACACAGGTACACAACTAACCAACGGTGAACGACGTGAAATGTCTTCTCTGTTCGAGCCATTGTGCTCTGCAAAGCATTTGATATAATAAAAAAAAATAGTCAATTGCTTGAGACAAATAAGTAGGCTACACTAGGAAGAGGAGTTCAAAGACAATCGCCAAACTAGCCTGTAACATTCGTGCTAGCTTGGTCAATTTGACGAACTACCATAAAAGAATTGATTTTTTCTGTTCTTTTTCACGAACTTTGGGAACGAGAACTCGTTTTTACTAACCCTTTGTATCGTCTGGTTTTTGGCTGAAAAAATCAACTTTTTGGTTCAAAAAAATCTCACAAAACATCCTCTTGAACATATACAGAGATACTACCCCCTTTTGAAGAAATGCGTGTCTGAAAAACTGCCAAATGTATACACTGATAAATTTATGTTATAAATATTTCACTAAAAAATATTTGAATACCATTTATAACGCGCCAAATAAATAAATTTCTTCTACATCATTTGACAAAATTTCGATGATTTACGTTGGCAGGATGTTGTGAAATGCGTGATTTTTTGAGTGAAATTTGGCAAGTAAAATAGCCGGTAACATTCGTGCTAGCTTGGTCAATCTGACGAACTACCATAAAAGAATTGATTTTTTGTTCTCTTTCACGAACTTTGGGAACGAGAACTCTTTTTTACTATCCCTTTGTATCGTCTGGTTTTTGGCTAAAAAAAATCAACTTTTTGGCTCAAAAATAAATCTCACAAAACGTCCTCTTGAAAATGCTTGTCTGAAAAACTGCCAAATGTACGTCTGATAAATTTATGTTATAAATATTTCACTAAAATATATTTGAATACAATTTATAGTGCGCCAAATAAATAAATTTCTTCTACATCATTTGACAAAATTTCGATCATTTACGTTGGCAAGAGGTTGTGGAATGCGTGATTTTTTGAGTGAAATTTGGCAAGTAAAACTTGGGATTCTTGATGGTCAGTTTGACAGGGGACTGACTTTTCCGCCATTACTTAACATTTACTACCAAAAATTTTTATTTACTATTCTTGAATTGTACTTTATCCGAGAGATTAACACTTTTTGTCCACTTGGTTAAAATAATAGCTTCCTCCTACCATATGGACAACATTAAAGTCTCGATAATGGGGCAAAATTCTCATATTTTTAAAAAGGACTGCTTCGTAATCCGGGTTTGTTTTCTTCATGTTGATTCCATAGTAGGGTGGAAAAAGCGCTTAAAAAGATTCTTAAAGTTACATGTGTTGTTCAATTTCCATTCAATGGGGTGAAAATGTAAAGTTTGGGCATATTTTGCTCTTTTCGGTCAGCGAGTACACAATGGATCTAAGTTACCAACTGAGGGCGTGTCACAACGGTCGTTTAGGCAGAATGTTGCTAGCCAGATAATCGGGCATTTTTGCACAGCTAAGAAAAAAAGTAGTAATAGGCATAAAAGTTACTTTGCACCTGTTTATATCCATATTTTGAATGCAGAAATATTAGGGAGAAGGTCGAACGTTTACCGATCACGTGATTGCTAATGCAGAAGACCTGTTTTTACTGTTAAAACTTTTGTTCGTTTTGACGGTGTGTGCTATCTAGGTCAGGGTTAAGCGTGGTTAGGGTTACGTTTAGGGCTATCAAAAATGTTAAATTCATGTTTGCTTGCTACGTTTATTTTCAATTCTCCATAAAAGATCACACTTTGTATCGTGAGTAATAATGAAAGTAATGAAAGTAATAATGAAATGATGATGATGATGATGATGATGATGATGATGATGATGATGATGATGATGATGATGATGATGATGACGACGATGATGATGATGACGACGATGATGATGATGACGACGATGATGATGATGATGATACATGACCGCAGGCCCGTAGCCAGCTTTTACCCGGGGGGGGGGGGAGGGGTTCGTCGACTAACTAAGCGGAGCGCCACCATCAGTTGGCGCGGAGCGTACAAGAAAATTTTCGGCTTTTCAAACCCCCAAGATGGCCGGAAACGGCACTTCCCGAGTGTTTTAAGCAAGAAGAAGTTCAGCCCTCATTTCGAAATTCTCCTTGCTTCTTGGAACACTTGGAAAAATATTGGGGGCTGAACATACCTTCAGCCCCCCCCCCACTTTTCATTTTTCATCGCCGCCACTAGATAGGTGTTCATCATGAACACCTATCTTTCCTTCCAACCTACTGCAAATGGAGGAAAAAACACATGATCAACAATATTTAAAATAGCTCTTTTATTGTGATCCAGACTCATAAAAACTGAAGTGGGTACTGTGATTATATAGATGATTCACAGATGCACATTAGCGGCTCGCCATAGGGGCACGGGGGGGCACTTGCCCCCCCCCCCCAAAGTTTGCAAAGTATGGTCTTCAATTTTCAAAATAAAAATAATAAATAAAAAAAACATGTAATTCGAGATGGGCTAGGCCCTCTCTTTTCCTTGAGTGGGCTTAAAATTAAAGGAGTGAATAACTTTCCAATGCAATGCGAAGGTTAAACATTAATAAAGTGCTTTCAAAACGCCATTTTTTCGGCGCGCTTCGCGCTTGTTTTCTCAGTTGCTTGTTTGCTACTACCGTATATATACTTCAGACAGTCACAAACGGACCTGCCGTTAGTGCGAGCTAAGGTAATCAAAACAAATGATCACGTTGTGATATTTGTAATCTGATTAGCTTAGGCATCATAATGTCATTTACAGAGTGTAACGGTAATGTTGGAGTTAAATGTCCATAGTTTTGCAGACACTTCAGAGCTTTCGGGGTCATTAGATACACAACCCATTAGCCGTGTTGATTATCATCCACGACTAAAATCAGTTTTGCCAGGGTGTCACCTGGCCAGATTAGCATAGGTATCTGTCTATAAAAAGTTGTAACGGGCATGTAGTCTAAAAGTACTGTGTTTCCCATAGAAGGAGAGGTTTCCCTTCCCTTGTCCAAATTGACAGCGCCGTTGGCCCACGAGCGGTCTTATGATTGTCAAATGGCCTGTTATAAGCAAAAGATTCTCCACCTCTGTGCTAAAGTATATACCGTTTCAATTGATTTAAAAGAAACACACTAAACAGTCAATCTAAGCTCAGTGTGATGAGACTTTTGACTAGTGGCCTAGGTATTTGTATATAGGATGAGACGTCGTTCTGAGTTAGGAGAATTCCCCTCCCCCTGTAAAAAAAAATTCGTTTCGGAACGGTACTGAGATCCAAAATACTAGTGCTATCATTTCATCGTTTTCAAGTGTCTTCATGCTCGAAATTTTCGTTAGTTTATGAAAACAATCCAGAAAACCAACATTTTATGCTTCTTGACAAAGCTGAAACATATTGTGGCACAATGAAATTAAACAATAAAATATTTAAAGGTGGAGCTCATTTTATACAAATGGATCAAGCCGCTTTGCCCATTTCACTTGGCTCTTACTCCACCCCTATGGTAGTACGGTAGCGATCGGGTGATATGGTTGTATTTATTTTTAAAGTAGTCTTCTCATGACTAACTGCCTGAAATGGTTTGTAAAGAGCTTTGGAACACTACATGGGGCATCGCTGTAATGCATAATAATAACCATAGTCCCATAGGCGTAGGAGGCAGGGGGCTGCAGCTCCCCGAACAAATATTTTTGTGAAAATTCGGGCAATATTCTGAGAATTTTTTGGGCACCTACTGAAAGAAAAATAATGCAATATTGTAGCTTAACGGAAGTCGATACTTTAAAAAAACTTCCTTGGTAATTAAAACATAGTTCTGATTTGCATTGCACGAGTACCTATATATTCGGTATTAATTCACCAGTGTGTTTTTAATGGTTAAACTTATATATTATGATTATCAGTGGTGTATTTGAGGAGCCATTAGGCCATGCCCCCGTCACTGACGCCGATTTTTTTTTTGTACCTAAACTGAAACACAAAATTTTACTTCAAAGGTAGCATATGTGGCACCAGATTGCATGTATGGACACCTAATTTTTCAAAAAATTTTCAAAGGGGAGGGGGACACCCCCTCCCCTTAGACCCCTCCCCCAGGCCGGCGATCACACAACATAGTGCCTGCCCACTCCCATGAGAAAAATCTTGGCTACATCACTGATTATTAGCAGCATTTTTGTAACGACTTCCCCCAGAATTATAACCAATATGGAATAGCTAGTAACGTGGCAAATTATTGTATGTAATTGGCATGCGGTGTGATAACGGATGCATGCCTATATGATATGTGCATTAACATTTTGGACGCGCGCGGAAATTTTTGTTTCTATTTTTCGGGCAGATCGTTACAGCCCCTCCCCCCCCCCCCCCCGACCCAATCAACTTGGGTCCCTACGCCTATGCATACTCCTGTTAAGGCTATATTAATATCCGGAGCTGACCATTAATATTGCTGGGGGGGGGGTCTTCTGAACCTCCCTGAATACGGACTTGAGTTTGCCCCCCCAAACAAAATTTCTTAGAGCCGCCCATGCAGATGCACATATCATGGCAAACTTCAATTGGCTTGAGAGTGTTGCCCAGCCCCACCCCCACAGTAGCCTTCCAGATTTCGTGGAAATTTTGCGAATTTGCCATTTTACCCTCAAAATGGGGCACCATGGGGCACAATATTGTACTCCATGGTCCTGGTGGCACCCACTGTCGTTGAAAAGTGATTTAAATATGCATTTTCGTGCATTTTGTGCAAATTGACAATTTGCCCTGGAAAACGCCAACACTTCATTAAAAAAATTGGTCTGGACAGGGGAGGGGGTTCGTACGAACCCCCGAGCCCCTCTTGGCTACGGGCCTGTGACCGGACGGGTCAACAGGTTAACGAGGTGGAGGTCGGAGCATGCAGCCCTCGCGAGTCAAAAAAGTTTTGAAGTTAGGGCTAAAATGACGTTTTTCAGGGCAGCATTCATATTACGATCGTTTGCCATTTAGGAAACATTCAGTGTAAGCACATTCCCTTTGTGACAGTGGCGGAGCTAAAGGGAATTCGGTCAGAGGGGCAAAAATATAGTTTGTAGACACGCTTTGAAGTAGGTAGATACCCTGTGCCTCAACACGATCTAAGTCATGGTTTTTCAGTGGCGTCCACAGGGGGCCATGGCCAGGGGGGCCAGTGGACAATGTCCCACCTCACTGATGCCATTTTGTTAGTTTCTAAAAATAGTTACACTTTTTTAACACAAATTTTACTTCAAAAGGTAGCATATGTGACACCAGATTGAATGTAAGGACACCTTCAGACCCTCCCCCAGGCCGGCGATCACACAACATAGTGCATGGCCCCTTTTGAGAGAAATCCTGGGTACGCCACTGTGGCTTATCAACCTTTTCTTTTATATTTCTTCACTTGGAAGAAAACTGCTTTCCCATTCCTTTTCTCCAAGTATTTCTATTTAAAACGTTTAAAGTTTCTATCCCTTCCTTTCACATACTAGTACAACAGTATAAAGGTGCCCATTGTAATTCACTTAATTTTAGTTAGGCCATAGATTCAAAATTTTATATAAAAGGGACTAAGATTGGGCCAGTGGCGTAGCTAGATATATTTTTGTGGGGGCAAAAGCAAAAAATTTCCGACAGATTATTATCTTGAAGTAATGATGTACTATCTAAGAGTAGCGCCACCATCATCTCGCATGTAGCGCGCGGAAAAAATTTAAATATCTCCAAAATTGCCTTAAATGACACTTCCAGGCCTTGTCAGTAACTATTTCTATGTGTAATTCTGCCTAAAAACATAAGAAATGTTGTAAGTGTTTCAAATGAATTGTTTTTATTTATTTTCGACAGAGACTAGAAATTTCCGACAGAGGCCTTCGGAGGCTTTGTGGAGGGCGACCGCCCCTTGCCCCCCCCCCCCTCTTGCTACGCCACTGGCTTGGGCGGATAAAGATCAATCTGCTAGAGCCAAAGGCAAGAAACCTTGAAAGCGGAACAAAATTTTGGAAAGTTATCAATGTAAGATGTGCATTTTGGCATTTGGAAATCAAGAGAAGAACACAAAGAACCATAAGTTTTGAAGAAATTGTACTTCATTATGTAACCTATATCATTATGTGACCGCTTTGCAATAGCCAGTAATTAAGTACATTTTAGGAAATGGAAAAGACGGACGGTTTTCCTGGTCCTATGTAGAATCTTCTTCATGAAAAATGAAAGAAAACTTTATAAGATATGGATTTCTGGCATTTGAGAATTACGGTACGAAAGTACAGGAAGAAACATTTCTATGGCATTATCATGCAGTGGCAGATGGCCACTCTGCATTCACGGAGTAAGCACGCCGGAGTTATTATGCCCATGTATATACGCTTGAAAATGGTCACTTGAAGGAAAGCAAAAAGGAAGCTGCTCAGGCCCGTAGTCAGGGGGGCCAGGGGGGGGGGCGAGGCCCCTTGGAAAATATTTCGTCCCCCTAGCGGGATAAAAATTACCATTGCCGTAATGCATTTAGTATGTTTCGCCCCCTCTGGAAAAAATTTCGCCCCCCTAGAAGCTTTTTCGCCCCCTTTAGCACCTTGTCTGGCTACGGGCCTGTAGCAGCTTAGCTGCTCTTCAAATATGAGTCCACTTTAAAGTCATTCCTACTAGGTCAACAACTTTATTTCATTTTAACCATAGGTCCTTTTCAAATGATTTGGGAAACAGATTTGGGGGTCTGCATAACGATTTTTTTATTGTTCAGGTTGACAATTATCCACAAAGGTAACAGGGCTATGTTCGAACATTTACTTTTTCGCCCTCCGCAACATCTTTCATGGTACTGCCATGGTGAATTAAAGGTCACTCCGTGTGTTTTGTATGGTTATTATCACGCTTTGGAAGCAATGAACTAGACAAATTGCTCCACCATACATGTGTGCATATATAGCGTGACAAGTTTGGGCTAAACCTACCTCATATAACAGAAGATGACCCTTCTCATCAGAACATAGCTCAGATAGTACACAAAATGGGCGCTGTTGGGGCATTTTGTTATCTGGACATAAAACACTATAAAATCATACCATTTGGAAGCAATGTCAATAATGGTGCAAGAGTAGCATAAAGTACGGTAAAGAGACTTAACAAGGGTGTCGACTGGCGATTTGAGTCCTTCAGGGGTAAGGGTACGGCCTCTGACTGTATGGACGCTGCGTTGTGACATTTCTCACCATATGCCTATGACCGAGCCCTTCAACAAAAAGAAATATTAACCTTTATAGCTTAAAGGCAGTAGGCAGTCACCCCAAACAGAGTGAGTGTATCCTGTCACTCTAGTTCATGATTGGCCTATTTTCATCATGTGACAATATTTTTGTTAGTGAATTGTGGAATTCAAGGAGAATTTCACCTTGCTTTACCTATTGTTTGTAATAGTTATGTTCAAAACGTCTTCAGAAGTGCTTTTAATGCAATAAGAGGAGATTTGCAAGAGTTTGATGATTTTTCAAAGAAAATTTTGGGGCAACTGCCTATTGCCTTTAACGTTACACGAAGTGAACTAGATATGATTACGAAAACTACATTAGAAAAATGGTGAAATGACAAAACTTCCAGCAATGAAATATTAAAGAAGGGTTACGGTCACCGGAAATTTAGCTCTGGTGTGTTTGAGCCAGGCTGGAGGGGTACTTAATCTGAATATTCTAGTGAAATTTACATTGAAATCTGATGCGCAGTTCTTGAGATATTAGCAGAAGTAGTCACATTTCCTATAGAAAGCGAACGTGGAGCAAGCACATGCATTATAACCTCACATAAATGAGCTCTCTTTTGATTTTCTTAAACTTTGCAACCACCCCCGCCCCATAATGTTATGATATGAAGATGTAAATACATGACAGGCATGGAAATTTTTGATGGTTAGCTAGTTTGTTCTTGGTATAGTATTCTGATTGAGCATGAATTAGCACGATGTTTTAGGGGAGCTGGTGACCATTATGTTACCTTTTTGCCCTTCGGTTTTATCCGACTTTTCATTTATTGTATGTACTGGGTAGTTATGACAACAACGTAAACATCCCACACAGGTACACAACTAAGCAACGGCGAACGACATGAAATGTCTTCTCTGTTCGAGCCATTGTGATCTGCAAAGCATTTGATATAATAAAAAAAAATAGTCAATTGCTTGAGACAAATAAGTAGGCTACAATAGGAAGAGGAGTTCAAAGACAATCGCCAAACTAGCCTGTAACATTCGTGCTAGCTTGGTCAATTTGACGAACTACCATAAAAGAATTGATTTTTTCTGTTCTTTTTCACGAACTTTGGGAACGAGAACTCGTTTTTACTATCCCTTTGTATCGTCTGGTTTTTGGCTGAAAAAATCAACTTTTTGGTTCAAAAAAATCTCACAAAACATCCTCTTGCACATATACAGAGATACTACCCCCTTTTGAAGAAATGCGTGTCTGAAAACTGCCAAACTGTATACACTGATAAATTTATGTTATAAATATTTCACTAAAATATATTTGAATACCATTTATGATGCGCCAAATAAATAAATTTCTTCTACATCATTTGACAAAATTTCGATGATTTACGGTGGCAGGATGTTGTGAAATGCGTGATTTTTTGAGTGAAATTTGGCAAGTAAAATAGCCGGTAACATTCGTGCTAGCCTGGTCAATCTGACGAACTACCATAAAAGAATTGATTTTTTGTTCTCTTTCACGAACTTTGGGAACGAGAACTTTTTTTTACTATCCCTTTGTATCGTCTGGTTTTGGGCTGAAAAAAATCAACTTTTTGGCTCAAAAAAAAAAAAATCTCACAAAACGTCCTCTTGAAAATGCTTGTCTGAAAAACTGCCAAATGTACGTCTGATAAATTTGTGTTATAAATATTTCACTAAAATATATTTGAATACCATTTGTAGTGCGCCAAATAAATAAATTTCTTCTACATCATTTGCCAAAATTTCGATCATTCACGTTGGCAGGATGTTGTGGAATGCGTGATTTTTTGAGTGAAATTTGGCCCCCACGAGCCAAAGAAAGTTTTGATTTCAGGGCAAAATGCCGTTTTTCGGGGCAGTATTTATATTATAATTGCAGTGCGTGCCATTTAGGCGAACTTTCAGGGCAAACAGATTTCCACCCCTTGTACGTGCCTCATCATACGTTATGACCGGGACCTTCAACGAAAGCAAAATAATGTTAACATCTAAACAGTGGCGTGGCTAGAGGGGGGGGGGCAGGGGGCGGCCCCCCCCCCCCCCCACAAAGCCTTTGAAGGCCTCTGTCGGAAATTTCTAGTCTCTGTCTTGTTATGTTTTTTAGCAGAATTACACATCGAAATGTCAACGTGATAATCAAAATTCGGTCTCAAATTGCCCGGAAAGCAAAAAAAAAAAAAGGTCCCCAGATAATTTCAGGTCGAAATGTCAACGTGAAAATCAAAATTCGGTCTCAAAACTGCACGGAAAGCAAAAAAAAAAAAGGTCCCCAGATAATAATCTGTCGGAATTTTCTGGCTTTTGCCCCCCCCCCCCCCCACAAAAAATGTCTAGCTGCGCCACTGCATTTAAAGCTATACGTTACACGTAGTTGAATAGATATGACTGCGAATACCACGTTTGGAAAATGCTAAAATGACAAAACTTTCAGTAATGAAATATTGGAGAAGGTTTTCTGCCGCCGGAAATTTAGCTTTGATATATTGGATGGGTACTTAATTTGAATATTTTAGTGAAATTTACATTGAAATCTGATGTGCAGCTCTTGAGATATTAGCAGAAGTAGTCACATTTTCTATCCAAAGTGAACTTGAAACAAGCACATGTGACATTATAACCTCCCTTCATTGAGCTCTCTTTTGTTTTTCTTTACACTTTACAACCACAGGCGAAGGAAACGAGGGAGGGGGCTCAAGGGGCTTTAGCCCAGTCAAAAATGTGGGGCGGAACCATGTTTCCGCATCCGTAGATCCAATGACGAAAACCCCTTGTACCTGCCGTAAGAAATGTCCAAAATTTGCAGTAATTTACTTTAAAGTCTGTCAAAATGATGCACCAAATTGCATCCAAGGACTCTCCGATATCCCAAAATTTTCCAAAGGGGAACACTCCTTCCACTTAGACCCCCCCCCGGGACGGCGATCCGAAACGCAGTTCAGCCCCCCTAGTCTCGAACAGCTTCCTACCCCTATGTTTACAACCAATTTTTCACAATAATCTTATGTTATGATGATGTAAATACATGAAAGGCATGAAAATTTTACAAATTTCAGACCACTCCCCTGGGAAGCTCATATCCCTGTCGCCTTCAAGGACAAAATAACCGATTGAAAAACGAAGAAAACAAGAATTGCCAATCAATGTGAAGAGACGATATAAACCCCGCTTGCTTCAAGCTTACTTCCGGTTACAACTGAATGATGTTCATTTGATGATATCTCGAGAACTGCACATCGTAACTGAATGGTAATTTCACCATAATGCTTTAATTTTAGATTCTCTTTCACATATGAACAATACGGTTTTGCATCAACCCTTCTTTTCACGCTAATGATAGACATTGTTATACTTCACTGAAATAAATATGTATTCAAAGGCGTAGGAGGCGGGGGTAGGGCTGCAGCCCCCCAACCAAATATTTTTGCGAAAATTCGGGCACTATGCTGAGAATTTTTCGGGCACATACTGAAGGAAAAATTATGCAGTGATGTAGCTAAAGGTAATTAATTGTTAAAAAACTTCCTTGGTAATTAAAATTAAGTTCTGATTTGAATTACACCAACACCTAGATATTCGTTATGAATTCAACAGTGTGTTTTTTAATGATTAAACTTATATATTATGATTATCAGTGGTGTATTTAGGGGGATCATTGACCATGCCTCCCTCAATATGCCGATTTCTTTTTCTTTGTAGTACCTAAATATATAACTTTTTAACACAAATTTTACTTCAGAGGTAGCATATGTGGCACCAGATTGCATGTAAGGACACCTAATTTTTCAACTTATATTATGGTTATCAGTGGTTTATTTAGGGGACATTGGGTCATGCCTCCCTCATTGATGCCGTTTTTAGTACATAAATACGTATTTTTTAAATCCAAATTGTACTTCAAGGGTAGCCGCATATGTCACTGTGGCACCAGATTGCATGTAAGGACACCTAATTTTTCAAAAATTTTCAAAGAGAAAGGGGGAACCCTCCCCTTAGACCCCACTCACTAATTCCAATTTGTTTCTCTAGAAATATTTTAACACAAATTTTACTTCAAAATGTAGCATATGTGGCACACCCCTTCCACAGGCCTGCGATCACACAACACAATACATACTCCCTACCTTAATGAGAAAATTCAAAACAATTATTATCAATATGGAAAGGGAGAGAAACATCGCAAATTATTGTAATTGGCAAGCGGCCGGTGTGATAAAAACGACGCATGCCTATATAATATATACATTAACATGTTGAACGCGGGTGGAGCACACGGACTTGGGGTGGGCAAATTTTTCGTGCAAGTCTTTACAGTCCCCCCCCCCCACCCCAATCAATTTGGGCTCCTACGCCATATGTAAACATTAACGACTGCGTATGATTAAACGGTAACATGATTCAACTTACAATTTCACACTTTATTATTTATATTACGTGCAAGGCCAGCTAAGGTTGGTTGGAGGTTTGGGTGAGGGGGTTTGCATGAATGGTAGTGGGAGATCTGTCAATTAGATCGCTTCCGGTAGATACACCATTAGCAGACCTTAAAGACAGACTGTCATCACCTCAAAGTATATTTTTAGTGTATGTATATCAAAATTCTCAGTTGGTGACTGCTCTTTGATTGACACCAAAGTTTGAAAATTTGAAAGATGCAGAGTAGCTCACATTCAGAGGGAGTACTTTTATTACATTTTATAGCCTTGTATGCTCACCAGGACATGGCCTTAAGCAATAAAACAGGTTTATTCCTGCACAAGGAAGAGCCTCATACAGTTATGGGAGGAGCTAGAAGATGCATAGTTGGGAGAATTGGAACTGTCTGGGATCATGAAAATTCCCCTTTAAGTAACGTGTATAGGTACAATTACTCAGGGAGGAGAAACTCATGGTTAGCTAGTTTGTTCTTGGTATTGAGCATGAATTAGCACGTTTTAGGGGAGCTGGCGACCATTATGGTACCTTTTTGCCCTTCGGTTTTATCCGACTTCATTTTTTGTATGTACTGGGTAGTTATGACAACAACGTAAACAGTCCACACAGGTACACAAACTAAGCAACGGTGAACGACGTGAAATGTCTTCTCTGTTCGAGCCATTGTGCTCTGCAAAGCATTTGATATAATAAAAAAAAAATAGTCAATTGCTTGAGACAAATAAGTGGGCTACAATAGGAAGAGGAGTTCAATGGCAATCGCCAAACTAGCCTGTAACATTCGTGCTAGCTTGGTCAATTTGACGAACTACCATAAAAGAATTGATTTTTTCTGTTCTTTTTCACGAACTTTGGGAACGAGAACTCGTTTTTACTATCCCTTTGTATCGTCTGGTTTTTGGCTGAAAAAATCAACTTTTTGGTTCAAAAAAATCTCACAAAACATCCTCTTGAACATATACAGAGATACTACCCCCTTTTGAAGAAATGCGTGTCTGAAAAACTGCCAAATGTATACACTGATAAATTTATGTTATAAATATTTCACAAAAATATATTTGAATACCATTTATGATGCGCCAAATAAATAAATTTCTTCTACATCATTTGACAAAATTTCGATGATTTACGTTGGCAGGATGTTGTGAAATGCGTGATTTTTTGAGTGAAATTTGGCAAGTAAAATAGCCGGTAACATTCGTGCTAGCTTGGTCAATCTGACGAACTACCATAAAAGAATTGATTTTTTGTTCTCTTTCACGAACTTTGGGAACGAGAACTTTTTTTTACTATCCCTTTGTATCGTCTGGTTTTTGGCTAAAAAAATCAACTTTTTGGCTCAAAAAAATCTCACAAAACGTCCTCTTGAAAATGCTTGTCTGAAAAACTGCCAAATGTACGTCTGATAAATTTATGTTATAAATATTTCACTAAAATATATTTGAATAGAATTTATAGTGCGCCAAATAAATAAATTTCTTCTACATCATTTGACAAAATTTCGATCATTTACGTTTGCAGGAGGTTGTGGAATGCGTGATTTTTTGAGTGAAATTTGGCAAGTAAAACTTGGGACTCTTGATGGTCACTTTGACAGAGGACTGACTTTTAGGCCATTACTTAACATTTACTACCAAACATTTTTATTTACTCTTCTTGAATGGTATTTTATCCGAGAGATTAACACTTTTTGTCCACTTGGTTAAAAAAATAGCTTCCTCCTACCATATGGTCAACATTAAAGTCTCGATAATGGGGCAAAATTTTCATATTTTCAAAAAGGACTGCTTCGTAATCCGGGTTTGTTTTCTTCATGTTGATTCCATAGTAGGGTGAAAAAAAGCGCTTAAAAAGATTCTTAAAGTTACATGTGTTGTTCAATTTCCATTCAATGGGGTGAAAATGTAAAGTTTGGGCATATTTCGCTCTTTTCGGTCAGCGAGTACACAATGGATCCAAGTTACCAACTGAGGGCGTGTCACAACGGTCGTTTAGGCAGAATGTTGCTAGCCAGATAATCGGGCATTTTTGCACAGCTAAAAAAAAAAGTAGTATAAGGTATAAAAGTTACTTTGCACCTGTTAATATTCATATTTTGATTGCAGAAATATTAGGGAGAAGGTCGAACGTTTACCGATCACGTGATTGCTAATGCAGACCTGTTTTTACTGTTAAAACTTTTGTTCGCTTTGACGGTGTGTGCTATCTAGGTCAGGGTTAAGCATGGTTAGGGTTACGTTTAGGGCTATCAAAAATGTTAAATTCATGTTTGCTTGCTACGTTAATTTCTCTATAAAAGATCACAGAACATCATCAATCGTTATTAGGGATCATGGTACAACGAATCCAAGGATATTTAATTGGGACGTACGGTACGTCAAATACATTTTATAATCCCTGTCTGCATTGTTATTTAACATTATAACAAAGCCAGTATCATAATAAAAATTTTCAATGCATTTTTTATTCCACTGGCCAATGCTCATAAAAGGTACTGGCACCCATACCTGCTCGTGTTTTAAGGTGAACGGCAAAATTCGGTGTTGTTGCAGTCTTCCTTTCCTTACAGTAAGGTTACAAACAGAACGATCTCCGAAACGTTCTACAGGATGGCTTAAGACGGGAGTCATATGGTGGCCGTGTGGGTTTATTGTGCATGCGCGCAATAGCGTAGTCTGAGGGGCCAGGGTGGCCATGGCCCCCAATCGAGTTCTGATATTTTTTTTTAGAATTAAAAAGAGTGAAGAATGACATTAACAACATTTGTAGGAAAAAGGTTGCCCAAATTTTCTACTGGGTTCCTGAATTTTTAATCGAATGCCAAAAAATGTGCAAAAATTTTCGCGCGCTTCGCGCGCATGTAGTGGTTTGGTGAAATCCAGTTCAGTATGCCTTTGTAACAGTAGACCAGACATGAACACTTAAAGTTTAAAAGATTGCCCGTATTTTCTACTGAGCTCCCAAATTTTGATAGAATGCCAGAAAATTGCGAAAAAACTTTTCGCGCAAAGGAGATCAGACATGAACAACATTTGAAGTAAAAATATTGCCCGAATTTTCTAATGAGTTCCCAAACTTTGAATGCCCGAAAAATGCGCAAAACTTTTCGCGCGCTTCTCGTGCATGTAATGGTTTAGTAGTCTTTTTATGCATCTGAACTGCAACGAATTTTGGGCAACTTTTTGACATTCGGGCAAAAATATTTTTGCTCCCCAAATTGGAAGAGTCCCGTCGTCTATGATTATTACTACCGTCCTGTAGATTGTAATTATCTATAGGAAATTCGGACCGTATAACTATGTCAATGGGAGTCAGTCTCCAAGTAATGAAGTTGGTCCCAAATTAGGTCACACCCCTGCGAAGTTTTGTACAGGCCTATACGACCCTGTGTTTACCCCTCGAAAAAGGCCTGACTACACAACTACACCAATGTACTGACAACCTTTGATTTGATTAGCAAAATTTTTCTGATGACAGTTCAAGGCCGGATCAAGGGTACGTATACCACCCCCCTCCCCCCTCCCCCCCCAAATTTATTCACTTTGTAGTGGAAGAAAAAGTGACTTCAAATGATGCTAAATGTTGCACCAGATTGCATCTGAAGGTGTTTAAATGTGCAAAAACCCCTCCCCAGGCCGGCCGGGTCAGGCCCTGCGGTTGACCACCCCTAATCAAAAGTCCTAGCTACGCCAGTGTGTGCGCGTTGTATTTGGTGTATTTTCATCGGCATAACGGGCCACAATTGCCGGAGTTAGGACGACCCCTGCAATATCCATAGTCCCCTGCTGCAGATAATAGCCTTCAAGTGAGACACTGGTGTTTGATGATGATTCGTATACTGATTTCATTACAAAGAGTGTATGTGTGTGTGTGTGTGTGTGTGTGTAGGGGGGGGTGAATGTGTTAGAGTCCCCTCCTCTCAAAAGTGGGGGACATGTCCCCCTCCCTCCCCCAATTGACGCCCATGCTAAATGGCTTAAAAATCGTGGCTTTTTTCGCCCCGAACTGTAATAGAAAATTAGCGTACTTTCTTGCATATTGCTAAATTTCTCAACTACCATCAATTCAACTACAAAAGTTTTATGACGCGACTTATCGATCCAATATCCTAAGTATGCTAAAAGTTTGGTCATTGTGGCTTTGAGTACTATATCCCCAACTTTTCGTTTTTTGTTCTGATTTGACCGTTTTGAATAAGCCAAAACAAAACAGCCTATCAGAAAAGATCAAATATGCCTAAGGTTTGCGCAAAATCTGGTCAATTTGACCAAGAGTGCTGTCAACAAATTTTCGCTTCATGCTTTGATTTGTTTATTTTAAATGAAACAAAACAATTTGGTCAATTTGACTATGAGTGCTCTCAACAACTGTTCGCTTCGTGCATTGATTTGTTGATTTTAAATGGCACAAAACAAATACATCAGAGTTTAAACCCTTACTATATACTGTACGCCTTGCAAGTTGCTGCATGCAGCAGTCGACCGACAGTCGTACACAAGTTCACAACAACTAGAAGCTCTCTTCACGGCACATCGATAGACAGGTAAGCATCTTCGTTGAATCAATTCAGCAGAGTTCACAGTTTGAATGGGATACGATGAATTCGAAGATTACTCTGACGTAGGGTCTACTTTGATTTTGAGGAACGTAATGATATTAATAGTATTGCTAATTTAAAATTCGTTACCCTTCTGCACAAACATGCAATTTAATTATACGTGTGCAATGACACTGTTTCCAAATGTTCAAAGCCAGGTGTGGTGACCGGTGATCACGGTACTATGTACAACTTAACGAATGATGCGCTTACGCAACAGCTCAAATTTCCCGCGAAACTACGTGTCACACTTCGTCCTTGATCAGCGGCAATCATGCCTGCGTACGCGTAGCGTCTATGTTGTAGTCTAGTCAAGTTTTGATTACTAGACTATGGTGTGGCTCGCACAACGCTCGCATTTATGTGTGTACAAAGATAATAACCAATCGTTTGTTCTTTGTATCTTATAACACGCAGTGCAGCGCACACGAATACAAGTACTATAATTATACAAATTTTGATCTGCAAAGCGATGGCTTATGAGATTTAAGAGTTACATTGTGTGGTTATGAATATGTTGTGAAAAAGATCTGATGTGCTCGTGATCACACACTACGGCTGAACATGTATGTTTGAACTATGCCAATAATATATAGGCCTACAGCACTGTACTAGCTTTAAGGCACTAAGTTAATGAGGCCGGGTCACAACACAGCGTTATACACTTACAACACCATAGGGGTATGTTTGATGACTGCCAGTGTTGCATGTTGTTCCATATCATTTAACATGTGTGAATCAGGGGCACCAACTGGCATTTTTCACGGCCAAATTAAGACATTCCATTCATTTGGGCTCTGCAACAAAATAGCAATTCCCTGCTCCAACCAGGCCTGGGCAATTCCAAAATATGGAGCCTGTGCAATCATTAGCAAATCCCTGTCCCAAATTGGCAGAGAAAGAGGGAGGGATTTGGCACTTTGAGGGCAAGATTTTTTTTTAATCTGTGAGTCAGAGTGTGGCAACCCTGGCATGAATAAAGTGTAATAAATTAACTCAGAAGCTAATACAATAACCGTACATGTATGCAATAGCCATTGTTATAACATAATCAGTTTGATAATACACACTTTAAATAAATTTATATCTGATATTCATTTTGTAATTTTATTGAGACACACATAATCTTACAATTTCCACATAATGTTAATTCCCAACTCTCAATCTGTAGCTATGACTAATTACTAAATGGCTTAATGTGGGATGTAAGTACGTCTGATCTTTCTTGAGGGGTGGTGGGTGGGCCAGTAAGGGTGCATATGTGCTCACACACAATGCTGTACGTTGCCAAACATCTACTGTAGCTGCATTGCACATCCTACAGATCACATGACATGAAATAATTGATCAAATGGATTTTATATGGGGAACAAGAAAGGGTATGAAGCAAAACAGGATCAGGCTGCGGTTAAAGCTGCAGGGGAGCGAGATTGATCTCAATTAATCGATACATTTGACCATTTATACAATCATCTAATTCAGTGGAGTATAGCCAGTGGGGGTAGGAGGCACAGTGACAGGAACTCATGAATAGCAGCTTATAGTTACACTTCTTGAGACTATAAGTGTTTACAAAGTTTTGACCTTTTGACCTCGGGTGACTCCAAATGACCTTTGACCTGCACCAAAATAATACTAGGGATCTTCTACGCAATATGGGCAATCCACATGCTAAGTATGAGCGATCCCTCCAATTTACCCTTCTTGAGATATATCATGTTTACAAGCAAATCATCACACACACACACACACATAGGCCTACACACAGCATCACCATCTCATAGATTCTTTGAGCCTTCGGCAAGGAATCACAAAAATGGAGGCTGGGTGATATAATCAAAATAAGGGCATATAGCACAAGAGTGCCCCCAGAACAACCCATGACTGATCACTATTTATGTTTACAAACATTCACTATAAAGGCAGTTGGGCAGATCAGTTTAAGCTATGTTTTACAGAGAACCTCTTTAAGGTTTTTTTTTTTTACCTAAAAATTACACAAACTGTTAACATTTGGAACACTATAAATATAGACTTGCTACTACAGCTTTATTAAAATATACGTCCATTAGAAATTGTGGTGGCATGTCATTCTTGGCACAAACTATACATTTTGTACTCTGAATTTGATGACATTATAGTGACAGTGTTGCTGGTACATGATGTTGGATATCAATGTTGTTACCAAATAAAAATCATTACATTTTGTTGATAGCTACCTATCAAACAAGTCTTAATTATCACTTCTTATCACCAGCTCACCAATATAATATATGCAGACACAGACCTCACAGTCAAAGATGGATGACCCTTACTTTGCTGAAGGTAATATATGCTGTAGTTATCTCAAAATTACTAGCTTTGTTCAGTTTTCCTTATAGCCTTTATGAACCAGATTATGAGTACTTTTTCAATTGGTCTCAAATTCCACTGCTAGACTAAATTTATAGCATTCCATGTTATTAGGTCAAGCCAGGCAGATTATATACCCACTGAGCAAATCAACACCAAGTCTATATCTGTCATATACATTCATGTATTTAAAATGCTATTTGTGGACAAGATAATTGTGGAAGTATACAAAGATGAAAATGTATGATTAGTATGGCCAAGGATGTCAAGAAATAATCCCAAGTTGTCTTTACAACTTTTTAATAAGGTAGGATATAGTATTCAAGGCACTTTAAGCAAAAATTAATGTATTGAAAATCATGGGCCACATAAAAAGAAATGAAGATGATACCACACAGAAGGCAAAACAGGCACACTAGAATGTTCCTAAGCCTTAATATTGCTTTTACTTGCAAATAAAAGTCAAACAGAATTTTGATCACACAAAATCTAACAAAAGAAACCTAAACTGAAACTTTTCTTGGAGGAGTGTAACATGTGGCAGGCATATGAAGCTGTGTTCAGCTGCTGGGGGTGGGGGTGAGTTCTGAACATTTTCATATTGCCATTGTGGACATCTAAGAAGAGGGGGTATCCCAACTCCTTCCCCTTAAAAAATTTTTGAACTTTCTAATGCCCTTAGATGAAATTTGATGCTATGGTGTCAGTTATGAATTAGTTTTCAATTTTGTTCGTGAAGTCCTGGATTTGTGGAGCTTGCAAATTATTTTGTTTATAAACTTTGCATAGAGGAGGAAGGAACTGCAGTGACAGATTTTTCCATCATTGGAAAAGAGTGGAGAGAAGGATACTTCAGCTCACACCTTGCACAGGGTGATGAGTTGAGGGGTGAACTTACCCACACCTTCACACTTCCTATGCCTACAATTTATGTGACTATTTGCCAATGAGTGCCACTTCAAATTCAGATGCAAACACACATTAATCCCAAGAAGAGTTTCCTTGTGTATGAAAAGTGTCACCAAAAATGTGGATCTCTCATCCAGTTTATTATCTATTCAACAGCAAAGAAATTTCTATTAAACATAAATGGAAATGGACTGTGGGGGGGGGGTGGGGGGGGGGGGGGGTGGGGGGGGGGGGGGGTGGGGGGGGGGGGGGGTGGGGGGGGGGGGGGGTGGGGGGGGGGGGGGGTGGGAATGAAACAATAAATGAACAATCCACATGCCTAGTATGAGTTGAGTTAGATGAGGTTTTACGGCTCGGTTCCCAACCAATTGGTTATCCATCTTGAGATATCGTTTCAAGATTAAGATATGCAGTAAAACCACGGTCAACAAATGTTTGAATAATGTACGTCCCTTGTGCTCCCGTGAATTTAATACGTCATCTGCTGGAAACATTGTTCAAGCCTATACGTTTCTCTCCATTTTTGTCTATTTCCCCATCAGTAAGCAGCATATTAGAAAAGTTCAATGAAACTGGTTAGGTTAGTTTTCCTCTACTCTCTTATCAATGTAAGCATTATGCTGTAAGAACTCTTCAAATTTGAGGCAGAGAGAGTACCTCAAACTGGCTGGAATAATTGAGAGAGTTGATATCAACCCCAAAGTCAGAAACATGCAATCAAAATATTAATTATCAGTGTGAGAAAATATTCATTGTGCGGTTGTTTCGAGATAATCCAACAGGAGGAACTGATAGTTAAGGTTCTCAACCCTGACCTCAAATAGACAAGTCAGGGATATTTATTGGAGTAAAGATTTTCGAACAGAGAAGCCCCCTCCCCTTCGGGGGTGTAGGAGAGTGTGGGCAGGTCTGACACAGGGGGAGGCCTTCCCTATCCCTGATAATATGCATGAAGAATAAAAACAAAGCAATTGAATCCTTTGTATTCCATACACTTATTATGCAACTATACACATATCTCAAAATCTGAATGTGCAGTTGCAAGGGCAATTAGAAATCAGGTCTGGCAAGCTCTCTCATCTGAACTTGTGCACTTGGTAAGTAACTGTATAGAAAAAAATTGAAACTGAGAAATAATGGTATAAATGTAGAGACCGAAGCCTTCAGCTTTGCTGTATGTCTAATATTGCTGGTCTTCATCTACGCTCACTCTGGTACAGGGCCCTCGATGAGCCAATTGGATTACTTACCCTCAAACGTTAAACGTAAATTTAATGTCTTTCTGAAATAGAAATTGACCTGCTTGCAGTTTCTTACATGTCAATCTATCATGACTGACAAGTTAAAGCTGGAAGGTACTTGCCCAACTAGGCAAAGTTTTTAAAATTTATGTGCTCAGCCCTGGTTGAGACTCGTCAGCCATTGTATCATAACTATGGATATCAAAGTAAATGACATATACAAAGAGGTTCAGATCAAACTCCATCAGAAATGAGGATCAACAATGTAAACATTTAAACAGCTTAAGAAAATTCAAAGAGGGTGATAACGGTGGATCACACCTTAGGTCGACATTCGTTTAAAAGTGACCTTAGGGGGACATATTTCAATTTCACATATTTAAATATATCTGCATATCAATACACTAGAAAATTAAAAAAAAAAAATTGATAAACTTCAATAGCGCCTACAATATTATATGGTATCTTTAATAATATGACGTATGCAATGAAAAATAAAATTAACAAAATATTAAGGGTATTTTGTAATACTTGTCCGTCCACTTAAAGGTGATCAGTCGTCTTGAAATATTCTTTGTGACGTCAGCCTTTTCTTGACATGTTTCTGCAGTCGTCACTGTTCAAGGATACACCGTACAAGTAGCTATGATGACATCGGTATAGCTAGTAGGTATACAGCTACAAGCCGTCTCTTCTTGCTTACCGATTAGCTATACCATGCTTGTACGGTGTATCCTTGAACAGTGACGACTGCAGAAACATGTCAAGAAAAGGCTGACGTCACAAAGAATATTTCAAGACGACTGATCACCTTTAAGATACATTTTTAGAGGATGCAAGAAATAACACCCGTTTTTTCACGTGCAAAGGTTTATACCATACGTTGTGTTTAATACGCCTATACAAAGACACAATAAGGAGGGCGTCATGAAGGTATTATACATGGCTTTACTGTACTTACAATACATACAGGTTTTAAAGAAATGGCTTAAACATTGAGTGGTCAGAAAAATGACGACCTATTGTAAATGTCCCCTTAATGTACATTTTTAACGAACGAAATGTCGACCAAAGGTTAAAATTCTGAAAGGATTTTGTTACACTGAATCCAAGCAACTTTGAACACAAATGATCATGAAGGAAAGAGTAAGTAGCAAACATGCTACAATTTCATTGCCAGCCAAGTGGATTACATCAACATGACTTAAAAAACAAATCGTGTAATGATAAAAGAAGATAAATCTACAGTGAATCTGCAGTGAACTGCAATGAGATCCGATATCCCTGGAGCTCGTTCCGTTATGTACAGTAGTTGGATATAACACTCATTAAATAAAAGAAATGTAATATATACAATTTCAAATAAATACAACGCTATTCAGGTCAAACTTTCTCACAAATGAAGATTTCACGTACAATCAGTGGAGTAAGCTGCTGCAATTTCACTCTGAGCCAAGTAAATGAATCCAGCATGAAAATACTTTAAAAGCTAATAATTAGACTATTCCAGATTAATGTCTCTGTAGGCACTAGCTGGCATAGATTATGTGCAACAATGCAGTTTAAAGTTTGTATTTAGTAGAGTAGACAGTAGACAGACAATTGCAAGTAGACAGATAATGTACTTTCCATCGTGGTGACAGTTTAAAGGCATCGTATCATCCCTTTTACCAACCAGTGGTGATGTCATTTGCCTGTAAACATAAATGGGTCTGCACAAATATTCATTGGCAGCCGGTGTGATTGCTCTTTCTTCATGCAACTGCGTCCTGAGAGCAATAAATTGCTATCCTTGAAACCATTGCATATTGTTCAAACACCATATTTGAATTATCACCAAAAGGCAGCTATATTTCAAGTGGAATGTTAAGCAAAATGCCGTTTGTCTGTCACAAAATAAGAAAAGAGTCTGGGTCAGATACTGTCTTCATGTTTGGCACAGTGTAGCAAGAGATTAAATGGTAAGGACTGTGGTGTCATCTCGACTTCTTACATTTCCAGTGGCTGGGGACTTTATCTGTGACAAAAGGGTTTGAAACTTTAGCAGATTGGTATGTCCACCTCTGGCTCCAATTGCAGGGAAAATAGTTCCAAATGGTCATGGCTCAACTTCTAAGTAAGGAGGTATTTTAAGGTTTAATTTTGGACATTAACACAAGTGTCTGCGTATTTGCCAACAAACCAAGAAATCCAGTCCTTAACCTCGAGTGTACCACATATGCTCCATCATCTAGTTTGAGATTAATTATTGTTGCCTCCTGAAAAAGGAGGCGTCCACCTTGTCTGGTTTTCTACCGTTAAGGGACTTTTAGTCCTCTTCCAAAAAGGTTTCTCGAGTTCACTATGTTAAATAATTTATCAACAGCTTCAATGAATTTAACTGTAGCATTGCAATTTTGAAATCCCGTCATATGCAAAATCTGACAGAATTTCAAACAGTCAGGAGACGATTTGCTCAGGGTTTGTGCTGCTATTGACACATTCATTTTATTATTTTGAAAATATTTGTTCTGTTTGTAAGCAGCATACATGCCTTTATTAAGTTCCTAAAGAAGAGATCACTCTATTTTTCTATTTTCCCACCTAATCCATCGATGAAGGTCTTTTTTAAAGTAAACACATTCCTTATCATTTTCATTACATGACATGCATCAACTAAATTACCATACTTTCTGACTTGGGTCAGCTGGCTGCTGAAACCATGGTGAAACCATGGTTTCGCTGATATTTTTGGCAATATTTTATGTCAAGACAGCACCAAGTATGTTGGCAGTGGTCAAATTGATTCCCAAACCATCTCTTATGACTGCAACTACTTTAACTCCCGTTTCATCGAGTTGCACTAAAGCCTCACTGATTATATTTGCATCGAGCCCACCATGGGGAAAATAACCAATTGTAATTTTCCAACGAGAATTTACTGCAGCGACCATGAGAATCAGATACTGTGTAGCATTTTCTGTTACTGATTTATTGTGCCAAACCCCAGGTCTTCATAGCCAACAAACTCCTTTCCATCAAAATCAACTTGTTTCCTAATAAGCCATGTCATCTATTACCAAAGACAGTACAAGAGGTTCAGGAGACTCAACACCCATTTCTGTTGGTTCATTGGTTAACCCTGGGCAGCAATTCACTCACTTTGGCTAGCCATCATCTTGTTGAAACATGGGGGAGGTTAAAACAATTTCTGACATATTCATACGCTTTTGTCCTAATGAAAAACAGATATAGTGAAAACCATTTAACCTCTTCAGATTTTTCTCTCAAAAAAAGAGACCTTACCTTGTGCTAGCATATTTTGTTGTTGCAAATGTTCTTACCTCTTGTCCTTAGTATGTTGATTTCTTGCTTTTCACAACCGTATCTTCAACTGTGTATGACTTACAGTAACCATGATCCTTGAATGCCAGGCTTGTCATTTCCGTTCTTTTTCCGTTTTTTTTTTTTTTTTTGTGGGTTTGTGTAAGAAGCAGCCTTAGTTCCTCAGTAAAATTTAATTATACAACCTTAATCTTAAAGGAAAACTTGTGAAAATTGCCACTTATTTCTGTCAGAATTGTTTTAATGAAACATGCAGGAATGATGAAAGAAGCATGCTTACAATTTCATGAAGTATCGATAAGCAACAGCCAGTTTAAACACAAGCTACTGCACATTTTATGGTTGATTTAGCAACTCACCATTGGTACGCCTCCCCCAAAGATTGACTGAAAAATAATTATGCACAAACACACCATTCATGCATATTTTGCTTTGAACAGAAGGACCTGCTGTCACTGAATCACTCAAAACATACGACTGAAGTTGCACAAAATGTTCTCAAAACTTTTTTGTTCTCAAAACTTTTTTTTTCTCAAAACTTCGCGCGCATCTATTTTTTGAACTGTATGAAGTACGAGTGGGAGATGTGATCCAGAGGTTGTTTCAACCTTTATTTTCAAAAGCCATATGAGACTACTGCGGCCTTGAGTCCTCATTCTTAAACACAATTCCCACATCGATTATCTTTTAGTCAGATCTTATGGTCGAAAACAGTAAAAATTGCGATTTTTATTGCCTTTTCCCCACGTATAACCAATAACTATGAGAATAATTTAAGAAGCCTTTCTTTCACATGCTAACATTTGTTGATTTTAGATACCGGTGCCTTCAAATTTGCATGGCGATACTTTGGTCTCCTGTTTTCTCGCAGAGGTGCAGCCAAGCACACCAGGGATCATAACGTTGTAATACCTCTTAGGATTTTAAAAAAGGGACTATGTTGCCGAAGGCAAGATACACGATCGCGAAGCCCGCGTGGGGCCAAGGCGCCCGCTCCAGGGCCCCTTGCGGGTCTTGAAGCAGAGCCCTGATGGAGGTCCAGGGGTCGAAGCCCCCGTCAAACTAGCGATTTTAGGCATTAAGCATGGCTTCTGTGAGGCTATATTTCGATCTCTACAATGGAAAAAAAAAAAAAAAAAATCCGAGGTCAACTTTTAAATTTGCTAAAAATGTACGCATCAAATCACTTCAGCTGCAGATTTAAGTGCTGAACGTGACAAGTCACACATATTTTGTTCCAAACATTCGTCACCATACAAATCCAGTGTCAGGTTACCGTCCGCGAGATCAAAATGAAGGACTACTAGATTAACCCCGCACATATTTGTGCCACCGTCGGCCGCAGCTTGGGTATTACAAGGCAGCTAGCCCAAATTTAGTGTACAATTCAATAGTGAAATCCGCCTCTTTCGCGGAAATTTCTCAACCTTTTACGTGATTTCGACTAAAGGATGTGAAGGACCATTACTTAAAATATTAATTATTATATTAATTATTAAATATTATTACTCAAAATATAACCCCAACCTGCTTTATAAATTCTAACTCTGACTTAAAACGATTTCCCCAATTCCTAAAACATTGCGTTACCTGACTCATATTTAGTACCCTAGGTGCCTGGCATAAGGTGAAACTTGACAGATATTTTGCTTACTAAGAGACTTTGGTCAAGTACACCCCAAGTTTTGGCGAAGACCTTAAACGTGTACGCATTAGCTGACGGTATGTAGTATTCTAACTGGAAATGTAGTAAGCGGCGACTAGGCTGACCACTGCACCAGTACCGTCCTGCCCTCTGTAAGTTGTTACTGGGGAGCCGCTGTTCCCGTAACGACTATGTCCTCGTTCATCAGCAGGGTGTGGGAACTGGAGCATTTTCTTAAATCAGAGGACTAGGGCTCGCATCGGTCACACTTACCTTACCCATGGCTATTGACTTCGCGGAGATGAGACCATATTGTATACCCTGTGACTGTGCTGTCACCGTCAGTCACATTCTCGTTGACTGTTGTGAATACTCCCCTATTCGCCAGAAGTACTTTACTGTGCCAGACCTGAAAAGTTTTATTTGAGCAAAAAGATCATTCGCTTATTCTGGGCTTTCTCAAGGAAAGTAAAATGTATAGACATTTTTGACATGACTCCCGCATTTGCCTAGAGATTTAAATGAGATTTGACCCCCTTTTTTCTTTTTTTTTACCTAATTGTACCCCAACATTGCACTATTTTCTTTTGTAGGTGACACTATATAACACTTTCGTCTTGGTGTGTCGTAAAATCCCATCTCTTTCCTAAGTTTGTATAAGTAGGGTGTACCTGACAAGTTATTTGGAATATTCCAGATTATGTCAGGAAATATGTGATATCTGTAAATATCCTGTCAGCTCAGATTCCATGGCCTGTTCCTTACAATCAATTAGTCTTGTCTATTTCCAGTTTAAAAGTTTATTAACACATTTAAATTGAAGTATGCAGGTATAAAGTATAAAGAGAAAAAGATCACTCCAGTGAATAATTCGTGGTTCATCGAGTTACATGATTGGGAAGCCAGGTCACATGACTCAGTTTATTGATCATACGATATTTTCTTAAAATCAAAACAATAGCCCCTGTTGTTTGCAATTGTTCATAGGCTTGTAGCCTTGCATGAATTTAACAGTACCCAACAATATTCACCATCTATGGTGATGCCACGGTCAGCTCACTGCACCTATGGTACATCTGTATGAGAGTTGTTAATGACACTGATCAAATAATAAAACTTTCGACTGCGTTTACGACTAGAGGTCATTCAAGGATGATTGCACTTCTGTGGCATAGTATGTAGTATCACAACACACTGAGCACAAAGCTCAGTAAGTGTGACCTTGTCCAAGGTTGTTGTCATGACTACTGGCATAGCAGACTGTTTTCAAGAATTCAGTAGTGGAACTCCAGTTAATGGTTACTTGCAGGGCAATGCGTTAGTATTTCAGGTCAATTTTCGTTTCAGTAACTGCATTTACTGAACCTTCTCATATTTGAAGCGAAACTTGGAGCAACAAATTAAATGTTATAGCTAACAGTCCTGGGTAGGACTTTAAACTGCATCCGGTTGTGGAGCTTGTTTAAGCGTGGGGATAATGAGGTTACCCTTTACCGCAACTGCCTCTGGGGCACCCTTGGGCAAGGTGCACCTGTATTTGCCCTGTGCTTTTTTTCGTGTTGTTGCCTTCGGGCGTGAAGTTGCCTTCGGGCGTGGTGTTTCCTTCGGGCGTGTTGTGTTGCCGTCGGGTTGTGTTGCTGCCTTCTGGCGTGTGTTGTTTTCCTGTTTCTAAATAGTTTTGTGTGGTGGGGCTGGGGGTGTTGTATATGTTGGCCACAGAAATTTTGTTTTGCTAGCTTAGTGTAAGGTAAATTTGTAAATGATTGTAAGTAGTTCGTGGTTGTGTTCTTGCCGGTCCGGGTTTGGTTCTTCTTGTTTGATAGTGTCCGATTCTGTGCACTTAAAAAGCACCCGCAGCAATATATAAAGTGTTCTAAGAAAGCTGCAGCTCTTTGTGTGTCTACTTCTCAGAAAAGTCCTGGGTAGGACTTTAAACTGCATCCGGTTGTGGAGTTTGTTTAAACGTGGGAGTAATGAGGTTACCCTTTGCCACAACTGCCTCCGGGGCACCCTTGGGCAAGGTGCACCTGTATTTGCCCTGTGCTTTTTTTCGTGTTGTTGCCTTCGGGCGTGAAGTTGCCTTCGGGCGTGGTGTTTCCTTCGGGCGTGTTGTGTTGCCGTCGGGTGTGTTGCTGCCTTCTAGCTTTTTAAGTGCATCGAAACGGCACATACAAACAAAAACAAAAACTCAAACCGGATCGGGCAGAAACATAAATGCAAACTATTTACAAACAACTAAATCAAACAGAAAATTATGTTCATTACAGTAATTGAACTATATGTACAGATACTTACATACACATATATACATATTTACAACATATTTACAACCAAGCACCTCACAAGCCACCCACATACAAACACAGCCCCATTTACAAATTACAGTAGTTCCATATTTACAAACAAAATCAATATTTACAAGTTGACTACCACCCGGCCCGCCCTCACCGAAACAAGCGGACCCCACCGCCTACCGAATGCCGATCTTGGCAAACGGACGAAGTCCGACTCCACCCTCAGCTTAACCTCCGCCCTCACCGACGCCAGGACGACATCAGCAGGCCTCCCCACCCCCCTAAAAACAATGTTACATCGGTCTCTCCATAAGGCTAGCTTTATGGAGGCCGAAACAAAGGTAAGTATGTCCTGAACACTTGTATTGCATGGCGGAGGTGAAAGACCATACAAAGCATAGTCCTGGCTGACAGCCCAGGTGTTACACAACGTTAGGCGGTCAGTCAGGACTTGAAACCATTCCCAGAAATAGAGCCACATAGTCACACTGCCAAAACACATGTGACACACTCTCCCACTTTGTGCATCTTGTGCGGGGGACAAATACCATCTCCAAGACGCCACCGAAGGCGCTTGAGATTAGTTAACAATGGCGTCATGTGCGATTCGCCACAACAGGTCTCGCCTGCGGTAATCTAATGATCTGCTGTGGACTACACGCCACACTTTCCGGCCCTGAAGCAAAGTGGTTGGGTTGGACCTGGCCAACCAATTCATCAAAAACAGCCCGGTATAGGTTCCCTTGCACTTGACTGTGAAACATCCCCACTGTTGACATAATACGGAGCGTTTCCCTCATTTGACTGTATGCCCCGTGGGTCTCCAGCTGTGGGGTTCACTGTTACTAAACAGGGAGGGAAAGAACCGACGGAATGATAATCCCCCCAATAACGGACAAAATAGACAAAGGCATTCTGCTGTCCACAGCACTGTAAACAACACACTTGGTCAGGAGAAAACGGAGCTTGGAAGGAAAAATGCACAAGGCCAACCCTCCGCGCCTAAGATCCTGGTATACCACCCCTCTTCTAACCAGCTCCGTCCCCCCTGACCATAAAAAACTAAACACAGCCCTCTCGAGTCGCACCAAGACACGCTCTGGAGCAGCCAGAACAGTGCCCGGGTACCACAAGGGAGGGTAAATAAAACGATTGATAACTGTTACCTTTCCCAACAGGCTAATGTGGCGATCGCCGAAGTCCTTCAACCTAGCACCACTAGGTCCACTTTCTCATTCCAGGTAAGTAACTCGGGTGAACCGTAACCAAACCATATACCATTGATCTTTATGGCGTCGTCTACCCATGATGCCGCAAAGGGCAGTTTTTTCGACCGCCACTTACCTAGACGGAGTCCTTTGGTCTTAGTGGGGTTCAGTCTGGCACCTGTGGCTCTTTGAAAGTTAGACAACGTGCCAGTAAGGGCCCTGAAGGAAGCTAGGTCGGAGATTACGCATGTGACATCGTCAGCATACTGAAGGCACTTAACTTCAGCACCACCAGGTATGTGAAATGGTCGAAACAAAGGATTCAACTTGGAAGGCTCTTGCAAGGGATTCACTAAACAATACATAGAGTAGAGGTGATAGGGGGCACCCCTGCCGTACCCCACGTTGGACTCTTGAAGGGTCCGACGGTAGGCCATTGACGATAACCCGACTGTATACGCTATTATACAATAGGGAGGTCCATTTAACAAAAACTGGATTCAAACTAAACTTCTGCAAAATTTTAAAGAGGAATCCGTGATCAACCATGTCGAAGGCCTTTTCCTGATCGAGGGAGACAAGCGCACATGGGAGATCACGGTCCATCACGTCTTAAACTAAGTCCCGCACCAACCAGAGGTTCTGCTGAATACTGTGTCCCCGCACCGCACAAGTCTGAAAGGACCCTACAAGATCTGGCATAACTGTGCCTAGCCTGTTACAAAGGGCTTTCGCCAGAATCTTGTAGTCTACATGTAATCTTGTAGTCTACATTTAACAGGGTGATTGGCCGTTTATTTTTCGGTTCTAGGGGGTCTCCTGACTTGGGCAACAAAGTTATCACGCCTGTGCGCTGCGTGGGGCTCAATGAGCCGTCAAGGAAAGCAGAGACGAATACATCGCGGAGATCGTGTCCAACGGTACCCCAGAAGCGTTTATAGAATTCCACCGGAATACCGTCGGACCCAGGCGCCTTTCCGCCTTTCATCTTCGCCCACTGCCTTCCAGAGCTCGTCAACAGTCAACGGGGAACCAAGTTCATCGTTCTGATCTCTAGATGGGGTCTTATCAATATTATCTAACAGGGACTTTTGAAGGCCTTCATCGACATCTGCCTGAGTATATAGCTGCTCATAGAAGCTTTTAAATACTTCTACGATGTCGAGAGGGTCCTTATGTACCACACCGTGGACGTCACGGACTCTTTTTATGCGGCGATCGATGGCATACTTTGTGACGTCCCGGTAGAACTTGATGGTTGGTTTTTCCTCTGCCTCCACGCAATGCACGCGAGCACGAACCCGGGCTCCGTGTAGTTTTTCATCAAGATACTGCTGGATTGCGTGAAGTGCGGAGGGGTCCCCGTTCCTCTCCCTAGAGCAGAGCGAGAGGAACTCCTCCCTTCTTCGACGAGCTCTTGCTACACAGTATTCAACTGTAAAATGTTTGATACGGGACTTTACGTCGTCCCACCACTCTAAATCTGTTGAAAAGGCAGGCCTCAATGTTCGCCACCCTTCGTACCTGGCCTTAAACTGTTTGCAATATTCAGCCTCCGTTAGAATATCTGTGTTCATTTTCCAGAACCCCCTCCCTGCTGGCCATGACTCTGGGGGTTGGAAGGAGACAGTAACTGCATCATGGTCCGAAATTGGACATGCCACAACTTCACAATCACTCGGTGACAGAGCAGGTGGAGAGTACACCCGGTCCAACCTTGAGGCGTCCGTGCCATCAGGGCGGTGCCAAGTGAACACGGCCAAGCCTGGATGTTGCACTCTCCAAACGTCAACCATGTCATGATTCTTTGTGAACATGTCCAATTCCGCAATGCCGACACCACAGTTCGAAGATGTGTGTGCAGACATTCTGTCGAACTGTGTGTCGGGAGCGCAGTTAAAGTCTCCGGCTAGGATACAAGGGGCACAGCCAGGAACGAAGGATGGAAGGGTAGTAAAAAAATTCCTTCTGTCTGTAGGCTGATTGGGTGCGTAAACATTACATAGGATGAAGCTCCCGCAAGGATGTTTTATGGTGATGCATATCACCCGGCCCTCATGATCATGATCAACTTTTCCTACCAGGGAAGTCCATCTGGATGAAACTAAAATAACAGATCCACAGGAAGACACGGAACCAAAGGAAGCGTGCAAACCCCCACCCCATTCATAAGACCAGGTGTAGACGTCGTTCTCATTAACAATATGAGTCTCCTGGAGGAAAACGAAGTCCACACCTAGTGATTTGCAAAATTGGAATATTCTTGACCGCTTCCGACTGTCCCTCATGCCATTGACGTTTAGGGTCATGAGGGACAGGGGGTCAGTCATGGTGGGATAGGTAACTACACATCTGTCTCTGACCTGGCCTTTTTATTCTTACATGGACTCGGTAGTGGTGGACCAGAAGGATGGATCCCCTCCACTGACTCCTCACCTGAGGCCGACCTTTTTAATTTGGACTCTGTTTCAACCCATCACACAAATCAAACCAGCCCTCCCCCGATGGTGGCTCCTTTGGTGGAGGCTCCGAGGCAGGTCCCCCAGCATCTGACATGGCAGAGTCAGTCTCCGAGTCTGATGAGAGTTGAAGGTCATTCTCCACTGTTAATAATCCAGCCTCCCCAGGTGTTGAAGAGGACGATGGAGGGCCTGCCTCAGGGGTCCCCAGACCCCCTTCACATTGTTTAGCAGCAAGGAAATCCTGCTCCACCTGATGTGCCAACTCATCAGGTGAATGGGACCTAGGTTCCTCCACCAAAGGTTCTGGACCTGCAAGCGAGGTTTCATGTGCCGGCCCCACATCCGCACTGGCACGGGCAGAGTACGAAGTGGGGCAGGAACCAGAAACATGTCCCTCCCCCCCCACAGAGGTTTACACCGCACCTCGTTGGGGAACTCGGCCTTTTCGTGCCCCACCTGCAGGCACTTGCCACAACGTCTGTTGGGACCCGACTTGGCTTCGTGCCCCTCCTCTGAACACTTAAAACAGGTGCGGGGCTGCCCAAAGTATCTTATATGGCCTTTGGAACCCCCTATGAAGAGGAAGGACGGTATTTCCCTCTTCAGTACCATACGAACTGTCTTTTTCCGTTCAAGATGCCCTTCAGCTCACCTTCCTTGGTAGGTGACCCACCGCATATCGGAGACAGTTTCCGTACTGACTGAGAACCCTCGCCACCAGCCCTGATCGACCTCAAAGTTCAGGTACAGAACTGTCACCACCACAGAGCGATCATATGGGGTGACAGTAAGCCCTTTAAGGCGAGACACCCCCAGAAATAGGGCAGCATAATACCATAACTTTATGTCGTACGTGTTGCGAGCCGCAAGCGGCTGCAACATCTCTATTTCTTTTACCTCCACACCATTGTTCTTCAACACAGCAAACGCCTGCGAGGGAGAAACGCTCGCCCCAGACGAAAACTCTAACTTAACAATTGTGCTATCCCGACTTCCGGGCATAGCAGCAGTTGTGTGGCTCGAGGCCACGGAATGAAAAGAGGAAAAACCTCAGAACTAGTTTTACAAAAGGACAAAAAATAGGATAAAGTAAGAAACACAAGCTACACAGAAACAAGGTGAGGTCGCAAACAAATGGACACGACCGGACCTACTTATTAACTACAACACAAGCACGCTATAAGGTTTTATGCACAATTGCAATAAATAGTACAGCTATCACACAGTGATACAAGTTGAGCACGGCAAAAGACGAGAGCGAAACGAAAACACGTCTGCTCTCGTCGAAGACCAGAACTGAACTGTCTGCCTTCTGGCGTGTGTTGTTTTCCTGTTTCTAAATAGTTTTGTGTGGTGGGGCTGGGGGTGTTGTATATATATGTTGGCCACAGAAATTTTGTTTTGCTAGCTTAGTGTAAGGTAAATTTGTAAATGATTGTAAGTAGTTCGTGGTTGTGTTCTTGCCGGTCCGGGTTTGGTTCTTCTTGTTTGATAGTGTCCGATTCTGTGCACTTAAAAAGCACCCGCAGCAATATATAAAGTGTTCTAAGAAAGCTGCAGCTCTTTGTGTGTCTACTTCTCAGAAAAGTCCTGGGTAGGACTTTAAACTGCATCCGGTTGTGGAGTTTGTTTAAACGTGGGAGTAATGAGGTTACCCTTTGCCACAACTGCCTCCGGGGCACCCTTGGGCAAGGTGCACCTGTATTTGCCCCGGTGCTTTTTAAGTGCTGTTGCCTTTGGGCGTAGTGTTGCCTGCGGGCGTGGTGTTGCCTTCGGGCGTGGTGTTGCCTTCGGGCGTGAAGTTGCCTTCGGGCGTGGTGTTTCCTTCGGGCGTGTTGTGTTGCCGTCGGGTTGTGTTGCTGCCTTCTGGCGTGTGTTGTTTTCCTGTTTCTAAATAGTTTTGTGTGGTGGGGCTGGGGGTGTTGTATATGTTGGCCACAGAAATTTTGTTTTGCTAGCTTAGTGTAAGGTAAATTTGTAAATGATTGTAAGTAGTTCGTGGTTGTGTTCTTGCCGGTCCGGGTTTGGTTCTTCTTGTTTGATAGTGTCCGATTCTGTGCACTTAAAAAGCACCCGCAGCAATATATAAAGTGTTCTAAGAAAGCTGCAGCTCTTTGTGTGTCTACTTCTCAGAAAAGTCCTGGGTAGGACTTTAAACTGCATCCGGTTGTGGAGTTTGTTTAAACGTGGGAGTAATGAGGTTACCCTTTGCCACAACTGCCTCCGGGGCACCCTTGGGCAAGGTGCACCTGTATTTGCCCCGGTGCTTTTTAAGTGCTGTTGCCTTTGGGCGTAGTGTTGCCTGCGGGCGTGGTGTTGCCTTCGGGCGTGGTGTTGCCTTCGGGCGTGGTGTTGCCTTCGGGCGTGGTGTTGCCTTCGGGCGTGGTGTTGCCTTCGGGCGTGGTGTTGCCTTCGGGCTTGGTGTTGCCGTTGGGCGTGGTGTTGCCTTCGGGCGTGGTGTTGTCTTTGGGTGTGTGGTCTTTGTTTTTAGTGTGGCCGGGGGGAGGTTGGTCTGTGGGGTATTTGGGTTGTCAGTGTGTGTGTGGTTCTATTGTTGTAATGAACATAATTTTCTGTTTGATTTGGTGGTATGTGGATAGTTTTGCCTTTATGTTCCTGTCCGATCCGGTTTGAGTTTTGTTTTTTGTTTGTATGTGCCGTTTCGATGCACTTAAAAAGCAAGTAAAAAAAAAAAAAACTACACTGCATCCGGTTGTGGAGCTTGTTTAAGCGTGGGGATAATGAGGTTACACTTTGCCACAACTGCCTCCGGGGCACCCTTGGGCAAGGTGCGCCTGTATTTGCCCAGTTCAGTTTGGGTTCCCGAAGAGAGTGGACGTTCCCGATCCCCCGCCGGGCTCGTTCGATCTCTTTGGGAGTTTTGTTTTTGTTGCATGCATGTAAATAGTTGTATATACTGTAAATAAACTGTAAATAGTGATTTGAGTGTGGCAGGTGGACCCCCGTATCCCTCCGCGCTGTGATTGCCTTCAGGCGTGTTGCTGTCTTTCGACGTGTTGTTGCCTTTGGGCGTGTGTTGTTTTGGCCTTGTGTTAATTTGATCGTTGATGGTGGGTGTGGTGGGGGTTTCTGTTGGCGGTGGCAGACTCTTTCGTTTCCTTTGCTTGGTGTAGATGGTGAAAGCATGTTGGCGATTCTGTGGGTGGTTGTCGGTTTCGTTTTGCTCCGGTCCGGTTTGGGTTCTTTGTTCCTCCGTGGCTGTTTGGTCTATGTCCTTAAAAAGCTCTCAGAACACGCATACCAAGTGTTTGTTGGTCATTCTAAGGTCATTGTTGGTTGAGTTCAGTTAGTGGAAAAGGAAACTGTTTTCTTTCAGTTCCTTTATTCAGTCATTGCGAGAATTTTACCATCCGAGACTCTAGGATGACTAACACAAAAACTTGCATGTGTACTGTAAGGTAGATACGTGCACGACAGCTGCATCAGTAAAAACTGCTAAAGAGGAATCCGAAATCCATTTGCTAGAACCATCCTCAACCTATTTCCTTGCAATTGAAGTCGTTCCTCATGGGGGACCGTGAAAAAATATGCCAGTCTGCATAATAGAAATATAAGCGCCGATGTCCACTAGGCATGACAAATATTTTGAGTACACTGTCTCGCTTAGATAGGTACCGTCTGGATTAGGTCTGGGATGCCTTCGTGAACTGCTACACAAGTGGGTCTATTATGTTCTCTTTCTACTGCCGGGATGCGACCCCCAAGCCCCGACAGTTGAGAGTTTCCCAATGATACCTCGCCTGATTTTCTCTGTCGCTCATGGGGGATCTCGCTAGGTTCCGGTGTCCTGGCCTCCTACATTGAAAACATATGGGAATACCGTCTTCTGTGTGTGTGAGTTGGTTGTTGCGCAGCCCAGTGAAGAGGAATGCGAATTGTGAACTGAAACGATACAAAATGAAGATGTAATCGATCAAACAGCTGTAATTCCTGATACTCCAATAACCATAGTGATAATCAGAAGACCTGCTTGGGAAGTTTCGTTCTACTTTCGTGTATGTGGACTCAATTCTACTACTAAAACTACGACCATTACAAGGGCCTAGACTTCACGTTTCCACTGCGTCAACCTTGCGACTTCGTCGTACCGGACACGGCGGTAGACGACAGTGACATCATCTTTGGATACGGCTGAAACATCTTTCCTATGATGGTGCCATAGTTGGCCTTTCTTGGGTGACTGAAACAGCAATTGAAAGGTTAAGTAAATAGGGTTCTGAGTCAGGACGGAACTGTCTCCGATATACAGTGGGTCACCTACAATGAGGGTGAGTTGAAGGGCATACTGAACGAAATGAGACGGTTCCGTTGGTAATGAAGAGGGAAATACCGTCCTTCCTCTTTATAGCGGGTTCCCAAGCCCACATAAGATACTTTGGGCAGCCCCGCACCTGTTTTAAGTGTGGACAGACGCTTATCGTACACAATACGGTAATCCTTGCGTTGACATGTATTTGCTATCTTCCTTCGTTTTACATCCCTTGTAATTTTGTTTGGCTCAGTGACAGTCACAACGGGAGAAGCCCCATTTTCCCAGTCATAATACAGTACTCTTTCCTCCCTTTTTTAGTTTATTGTACCCCAACATTGCCCCTTTTTCTTTTCTAGATGACACTATATAACACAGTCGTGTTCGTGTGTCGTAAAATCCCATCTAACCAGCTACTCTTTCCTCTAAACGCTGCAGTACTTCGTAAAGACGCAACCTCTCAAGGCATATAGTAAATGCTGCAATTACATTTACTCTTGCATTTGCATTAAAATGTATACGGTCCTTGTAGCAAACTTTTGTTTTTGTTGCATGTAAATAGTTGAATACACTGTAAATGGTGGTTTGAGTGTGGCACTTTATGACACAATCGTGTTGGTGTGTCGTGAAATCCCATCTAACTAACATTGAGTGTGGCAGGTGGACCCCCATATCCCTCCGCGCTGTGATTGCCTTCGGGCGTGTTGTTGCCATGGGTGTGTTTGTTGCCTTTGGGCGTGTATTGTTTTGGCCTTGTGTTGTAGTCGTTGGTGGTTGGTGTAGTCGTGGTTTCTGTTTGTTAGCGGTGGTAAAGACTCTTTCGTTTCCCTTGCTGGGTGTGGATACTGAGATCCTGCTGGCGATTCTGTGGGTGGTTGTCGGTTGCGTTTTGCTCCGGTCCGGTTTGGGTTCTTTGTTCCTCAGTGCCTGTTTCTATGTACTCAAAAAGCTCATTGTAGCAAACTTCAACAATATCATCATTAGTTAACGCAAATTAGTAACTCCAGTTTCGTCTGTATCTTCCAATAAATCATACAGACGTAAAAAACCTCCGATACCACTTCAGTTTTACCAAAATCGGATCTTTATCCTAATTTTCCCAAGAAGCTCTTCAGAATGACCTTTGAAAATGCTCTTATGCCAGGGTTGTGCGTGATGTTGCTGACATCCAAATCTACGTCTTCATTTCAGCGTACTCTCTTACGCAACGTCCTCGGTCGTTACACACCATGTCGGCTAACCTGAAGCTTCCTGTTTGACTTTCATCAAGGCACTTACATACTGTGAATACCCCCTCCCCCGCTTTAGTATCTTTGTCGTACCGTGAACCGTGATTTCTCTGTAAAATTCTAAACAATGACAACTTTTAAAATTTTGTACTCCATTTCTACAGCTTTTTCTATTTCAAGGGTGGTCAGCGTCCTTTCCGAATCTGAATGATTACATTTGTGTGAAAATTTTCTATGTGTCCAACTATTACATAAGGGGAATATTAGCTTGTCATTATCCCTTACCGGGAGAACAGGGTGATATAATGTTCTGGTTGGAAAAATTTGGACACGTGCTACGCCGTAATGTAGAGACATATCCAATTTCAAACCATTGGTAAAAACCTGTAGGTGACCCACTGGGTCTGGGTCCTCTTGTTTCTCAGTGCCTGTTTCTATGTACTTAAAAAGCTCTGACCCACTGGGTAAGAACAATGTTGGTAAACGGGTGCACGGAACAAAAATCTACGTAAAGTATTTTTTTCTCTTCATCCCCCTAAACTTTGTAGTATAATTTCACCCCTTTAGTACGACCTCCCTCCAAAGAATGATTCTCTGGAGTTCAATGGTTCTAAGTCTTTGGAAACCTTTACAACCTGTTACTTCAGATGTAAAACTTTTATTAACGATTTCCAGTCGTGTTTCCAAATGTCAACATAATTACATTCAGTGCAAACGTTCTGAGAAAAGTCGCGTTGCTTTTCAGTCCTTTTGAAAACCTCTCCCATGCAAATGTTATACAGTAAGGATGGACAGTGTCCTCATTAAAATATGTGGGGTACCCATTCCAGAAGTAGCCTAGGAAAGAAAAATGTTATATTTCCTTCTGCCGCAAAACCACCCACCCAATAAGGACCAATTTTTCCTATCCACAACCTCTCCCATGCAAATGTTATACAGTAAGGATGGACAGTGTCCTCATTAAAATATGTGGGGTACCCATGCCAGAAGTAGCCTAGGAAAGAAAAACGTTATATTTCCTTCCGCCGCAAAACCACCCACCCAATAAGGACCAATTTTTCCTATCCACCATTTTGGGCGTGCTTTATGTACACATTTCTTTGCAAGCTTTCATAATGCAATCATTGAAGGGCAGCGTACGAATGGTTTTTTTTTTTCTCTCTCTCTATTTGGTCATGACAGACCGCAATAGAACCGGGTTTCATAAAATTCCTCCTAAAGACCAGATTACACCACTAACAGGCAGATGCAATCGTCATGCAATGTTTAAACTGGATCCACACCTTTGCCGTAACAATACAAGTCTAATCCCCCCCCCCCCCTTCCATTATGTTTCCAAGTCAAACAGTACTTTTTTCTTTTTTTCCGACTTCTTTCTTATACCAAGATAAAAACCCGCTTCGTTTGTTGGTCGAAATTGAAATTAGGTGAATAAAACGGAATATCAGGCAGAGGTCCAACGTACTGAGTTGATTTTCCCATGTATTCAAAAGGTGAGGAAAGTAAACGTTTTCGGAAGGGCCGCTAACGGCATTGGCATAAAATTAAGTGAGGCAATAAAACGTATGTGGTTTTTAGGTAGTTCAATTTGCAAAAATTTCCCCGTTGTAATATTTGGGGTCAGTTGGAGATTACAAAAACCATCTGGGCAACGCGAAGATTTGGAATGTGCGTCCCTGATTCTGAAATAGTTTGAATAGAATAAAAAAATACCTACACTGTAAAAAATGTCTACATACGTTTGTAGGATTATAGAACAAAAAATAAAGAAATACAAAGAGGAAACGGAAAAGTGCTGTCAATTTGTTGCAACAAATTGACAGCAGTTTTTTCCGTTTACGTTTTGTATTTCTTTGTTTTTTTGTTTTGTAGATCTACAGAAATTTTTTACAGTGTATGGGGTGGTAAATTTGGCTTACAGGACTTGGGTATCTCTGCACCCTATGCTTCTGTTAATTCTTCATCCTTCCCCGCTTGCCGTTCAATGGTCCCTCTTTTTGTCCTTGTGAAATTGCAGAGTTTACTTGTGACCAAGTTGCACTGTTTTACGAAAGATTTTGCAGCAGTACTCTGTGCAAACATGTTAACGAATAGAGCCGTCCTTATTTTTGTTATGAATTTATCACAGTGTCTAGACGTAAAAATCTATCGCATACAGTCATGGTGTCTTTTACGGAAATTTGCATATGGAACTTGGAATTACTGCTGATTTTTTAATTCTGTTACAACGGTCGCAATGTATCCAGACCTCCCCGGCTACTGATTTACATTTACCGTTGTAACAGACGCTACACGTATTTTCACACGAATGACTAACTTTGTCGTGATACAAATAATTATGAAAATGGCAGTACCGTGCATAACCATAGAATGCGACTGGCCTTAATAAGAGGTTAAAATGAACCTCGTGCAAGTGTAAATAAATCTGGCGATTCTTCATTAAGTCTGGTCCTCGATAAATAACTAAGGGGGACTTTACAGAACTTAGAACTATAATCTGATATCGTCATCCCTCAAAGATTTGAAATTTTTATATTTCCGGAATACCTCAAGCCCCTTCCGGAACACCCGCATCGGTATGCTATTGTTTTGGTAAGTTTAGCTGTGGCTTTCTTCTCTGTTTTGTTTGATCCAGCTTTGGGTCTTTGCTTTCATCAATAGGAATGTCTGTGACAAGTGCCCTTGCACATTATATTATCCTTGGGAATCCTAAGGAGATTACGCTTGTTTTAAATACATTTTCCAAGTTTTTCTTTCCCGTGAAGCAATACCCCTTGCCACAACCAGAGGGCATTTTCAAGTGAATCAAGTGTAATTGGATAGTGCTATCAAGATAAAGGTTCTTAAAAGATTGGAGTACACTTTGAATCTTTGACATGATTCTTTCAACAGTCATGTCCCTTCGCCTTAGAAAAGGAAGTGCGATGGGGTTTTCTAGCTGATGTGATGACCCCCCCCCCCCCTCCAAAAAAATAATGCGTACCAAATCATGAGCGGAAAAACCATAACCTAACGTCTCTAGTAAGTAATCAAATATTTGACCCAAACTTTGGGTAACGTTATCTAAGTTCACTTCATTACCAGAGAGATTAAATTGAATAGAATAATCACTAGAAGTAGCTTTCTACTTTTTTACATATTCTTCGGTGGCATTGTTACTTTTTAGCACTTTGGACTTTATCAGTTGCTTTTGCTTGTTCGTCTTCCTTTTCTTCTACGTCGTCATCGAGGGTTCGCTTACGATTAATACTCACGCCTCCCCCTAGCAGTCTCGATAGCCCGGATGTTGATGCCCCTTCATTAACCTTGCCGGTGATCCTTGAGCTAGATGACTTCGTCGCATCAGCAAAAGTTGCCGTTTCTCCTTCTTGAGCAGGTGGGATTGGGGGAGGAGATGACAGTGGGGGGATTACAGATGACATATCATCTGTCAGTCCCTCGTCCTCCCCGCCTGTAATCAACCATTCTAAGAGCAAGGCGTCGTTTTCCTTGAGTTCAGGTAATTCACTTTCCTCGAACTGCTGTTCGATCTAAACTGGAAAGGTTATGACAAAGGGAAAAAAAAATCTTTCGTTTGTAACATACTATAAATAAATAGGGGCAACTAAAAACCACCACTCTGAATATGTTTTCTACCTGAATTATAAACAGTTACTGAAAGAAAATGATTACAGACATACACTTTTGTCAGGCTTTATGTGGGGGGGGGGGGGGGAGGAAAGGGTGACTGAAGGAAATGGAGATAGTGGAATAACAGAATTAAAGAGGGGTTGTGGGCGTTTCCGTAAGCATTCTAGTATTTGAGCACGTTTTTGTCTATATCAACCACGTTTATGAAGAACACTATCTTACAAGGATGGATGTATATTATATATGTATATATATATATAAATATATATATATATATATATATATATATATATATATATATATATTATCTATATATATATATATATTATATATATTATATTATATATATATATATATAATATATATTATATATATATATTATATATATATATATATATATATATATATATATATATATATATATAATATATATATATATATTCGTATATATATATATATATATATAATATATTGTCGCCCTACGTGTCGAATACATATATATATATAATATATATATATATATATATATAAATATTATATAAAGATATATATTATATATGTATAATTATATATATATATATATATATTATAATATATATATGTATTCGACACTTAGGGCGACATTTATACTCTTATTCGACACTTAGGGGCGAAAGGCTGTATAATTCGCTGAAAAAAAAAATAGCATAAGCATATACTTCGCCCGCAACGTCTTTAAGATATTGATCACAACGTGTTCATTTCCAATGGCTGTGTCCGTAAATGCATCGACATAAGAGTAATTGCATATCTGATATTGTGTTCAAAAGGACGTTACGCATTCCTATATAAAAAAGTATATTGAAAACGCTAAGGAGAAGTGTGTGTTTTTTTTCGCTCTTTTAATTTTGTACCAGAAAGCTTCTTCATCAAACGTTTTCTTACGGATAAGCATGTTTTTACCTTAAAAATGATTTATAACGACCTTGTACATAAAAAATTGCCATGTTCGTTATTATGTTGCCCCAAAGAGCTCCTTGTGGAGAAAAAACCTAATGGCATTTACATGAAAAGATCGAGAAACAAAAAAACATCCCAAAAAGAAATCTACGATCTAAACACAACAAACTCAAAGTCCCTCAAATGCAGAGTCCAAGAAACATATTGCAGACAGTTCGTTCCATTTAATCCGAGAGCCCATAATTGCACCAATTGTGTTGAATGTTGGCTTGGGTGGTCTACAACTGCAGCCCCGTAGCATTCGTTCATTACAATATTTCTAATGGAATACACAAAGATTGTAAGCAGATCACAATTCCATTCAGCCAAACAAAACAGTTGATTTCTACCCTCTGTTTCTTGGACCTCATCTACGATGAGGGTGTTTGGCTGTGAAATTTACTTTCTTTTGGAACGAGATAGGCTACAGTCCTCTGGATGTGCTGGATGTCAACACTTTAGTGGCAGTTTATACGTTGCTCTTGTGCTTTAGGTTCCAAATTCCTCTATCGTCCGAGTCCAGTATCCACGTTTTACTTCCAGTTCCATTTTGGAATTGAAGTTAAAATGGTGAAGGCTCACACGAGAGAAACAAAAATTTAGAACAATACGAACAAAAACTTCTGCACATCATCGTCAGGGTATCTCTATATTCATCAATGTTTGTAAACGATATTTGTTGTTTTGTTACCAGGCATACACTATTTCCACGCTTAATTAAATATTGATACCTTTTGTTGTGTAACATTTGAGCAAATGGTCCTGTGAATCGTTTAGTGCTCACGCAGGCTGACATATAGTTTACACCATTTTGAAAGGGTCTTGCGTTGCTATTTGTTTCGTTTTCCTTCGGTTGTAGATTTTTGGTTCGCTGGCTGTAAGTGATTAAATTCACCCCTTCAAAGTATGAAAGGCTTCTAACCATCGTTTGGCAACTATGTCTCGAACTCCATTATTAATAAACTGTAGAAACAGCTTGAATGATACAGTATTTTTCAAAAGGGCATAGCACCATCATCCCATCCTCCTTATCACAACCCTTTTGCACCATTCAAATGATTCGGTTTGTCTTTTGTTAGTAAATGCTTTAGTTCTCGTGCAAATACGTGAGGCACTAAAGAATGCCGCATTTTTACAACAGACTCACACGGATAGACGTTCAAAAATAAACCCTTAAATCCGCCGCACCCATTACCACAGTCCCGGTCAAACCTAGGCAGCCATTGGCAGCAAGCTCTTCCAATAATGGGAATGCTGTAACCTCTTTTTGGTCCCCACGCTATCTGAGGTTTAGGTTCCCTCTCACTCCACTGACTAAAGCATTTGGGACGTGTCCCTCGATTGAAATTAGCTTTGTTACCCCCTACCAAAAACTATTCACGCTGTTTAGATTTCCTGTTTACAGGCGTTATCCATATACTTGCAGCATTCACACTTTAATTACAAACACTGACAGACTGATTCCACAGGTAAGTGAAACCATTTAACCTTACAGGCATTACAGATGTTAATTGAATTGGAACGAGTGACATGTCATGTGTGCATATGGATTGTATGCAGCAAAGTCGAATCACAAACTTAACTTGGATCACACTGGCTAACTATCTGTTCTAATGACGTCTTGACGAGAGCTGGTTCCAAGGGCCTCCGAACGAAGGAAAGTTGAGCGAAGCTCCTCATCACTGGATTTGGACTAGCCCTCGAAAAACCCTTTGTGGTAAGGGCACGTCCTCACTCTGCGCTGAAGCGGATGACGAGACATTTTCGCACTGATGAAACAAAAAACAATCCTCTCATACGACGCTACAATAACACGTGTAGGCAATAACAGTTTGTTCGGGTGTGGCAGTGTGCAGCAAGGTGACGCTATCGTACGTGTTTGGACCCCTAAGGTAGATGTGGCGCTTACTTTTTTGTACTTTGTGGACCTTTGAAATTATACCAGAATTTTTGGGTAAACGCCATTTTGGACGTTTGGATGAAGATTGAAGGAAATCGGACTTTTCCGTTTGCGGAGATATTAATATTTTTTGAGGACCGGCCGGAAATTTTGGGGAATTTGTCGGCGACAATTTGGACCCATTTGTTCGACCTAGTTTTTTAGGATACACTGACACAATGCCAATCACACAGTATCCCCGAACTTGGTTCTTTTTCTCAGGGAGGTCTTTGATGCCCAGGGTACTCAAGAAAAAGGGAGTTTGAGGTGTTGGCCCATTACATTGCCCAGATGGGAATTTTTTTTGAAATCATTACGGCAAATTCTCGAAATTTTTTTCGCTATAGTTTTTGAAAAAGAACAAACTTCAGATCAATCATGCGAGAAAAACATTGGGCAATGTGAGCCCCACCCAAAAATGGTAGAATTGCGACAGAAATTTTTTGTCAGCTGTCACTTTGGTGGTTGAATGAAAGGCTGAGAGAAGTGTAAAAATGACCAAAGTTAACAATGTTTTAACAAAAAGATCTCGTACTTTTTTGTCGGTATCCGACAAGATCTTCAGAAAGGGGTAGCGCTACGTTCACCCTCTACAAATTGAAATATGGATAAAAGAATGAAGAATACTTGCCACATTGGGTTAAGAATGAGCCTCAATGGGCACTATGGTTTCCTTGCTGAGGTAATGAAACCGAACCCAAAAAACACAAAATACACATCTTGTGTTGTAACACAAACACACTCAAGCATTAAAGTAAACTGCGCTGAAGAAATACATGGGTTAGGGCAATCCGGAGATACAGCCACCCACAGACAGTATACCATGACACAAATTTGTTTCATTCAATTAAAAGCAAAACCACAATTTCATACATGCTCCAGAGAGTTATCTGATCCAGTTTGATCAGTATGTTTTTTTTTTTTTTTTATATAACTTATTAACCCAGGGTAGGTTTAAATTAATTCATGTAATACTCACATGTCCTTATCCACGGACAAAGGGGCTGTTATGGTCGCACAAAGGTGAGAACTTGTTGTCAAATTAGTAAGTACATCCCTCGTCTGGCCAAGGGCGGATCGCAGCGCCCTAGGCTGGATGAGGGGGGCAGTTTGAGAAAAGGAGGGGGGCGTGTCCAAACAGCATGGAGGGGACCGCATACTCTGTGAATTTGACACGACTACATTTCGGAGACCAACTCCCATTGCCATAGTTTATATATAGCTATACCGGTCAGGCCGAAATGTCTAAGGGACCTTTTTATTTTTTTGTTTGTTTTTTTTTTTTTTTTTTACACTTTTCGGGGCAGTTTTTAACTTAACTTGTGTAAGGACGCAAGGGGGCGCATTTTTCTTTCCTTGTACTGAGAGGGGCACGCTAGAGAGCCTGGTCATGGGGGGGCAGCTTGACCCTAGTTGCCCACACCCCCCCCCCTGAATCCCGCACTATGCGTCTGTCAAATGACAAATCATGTGAAACTCACATAGAACCAGTAAGTTGATTTGTAGGGCAGGGAACCCTCGGCAATTTTTAACCAGAAAACCAAAAAAGGCCTTGATGATCTCATTAACGGTACAAAAGTGTTGGGAATTTCCTTGAATGCTTGGAATCTATCTCTGCTTTGCGACACTCAGGTTAGCCACAGATGACCGTATGATGTTCCAATCAAGACAGACAACATGATATTTCGCCACCGCATAGTGTTAATGCTCATACCAATTCATGGAATTTATCCAGCTTATCTTACCGTACCGATATAGCGAGTTTAACCAAGGTTTTCAGTTTTTGTTTTTTTTTGCCAACATGACACCAGATGACCTTTGACCTTACATACAAAAAAATTGGGTAAATCTCATCATAACACAGTCCAGGTACCAATGTTAAATGCCAGTACACGCTTTCCTATCTTGAGATATCTAATTAACAAGGTTTGCACAGTTTTGTCCCCGGGTGACCCATATGGGGGGGGTGGGGGGGGGGGGGGGTGGGGGGGGGGGGGGGTGGGGGGGGGGGGGGGTGGGGGGGGGGGGGGGTGGGGGGGGGGGGGGGTGGGGGGGGGGGGGGGTGGGGGGGGGGGGGGGTGGGGGGGGGGGGGGGTGGGGGGGGGGGGGGGTGGGGGGGGGGGGGGGTGGGGGGGGGGGGGGGTGGGGGGGGGGGGGGGTGGGGGGGGGGGGGGGTGGGGGGGGGGGGGGGTGGGGGGGGGGGGGGGTGGGGGGGGGGGGGGGTGGGGGGGGGGGGGGGTGGGGGGGGGGGGGGGTGGGGGGGGGGGGGGGTGGGGGGGGGGGGGGGTGGGGGGGGGGGGGGGTGGGGGGGGGGGGGGGTGGGGGGGGGGGGGGGTGGGGGGGGGGGGGGGTGGGGGGGGGGGGGGGTGGGGGGGGGGGGGGGTGGGGGGGGGGGGGGGTGGGGGGGGGGGGGGGTGGGGGGGGGGGGGGGTGGGGGGGGGGGGGGGTGGGGGGGGGGACATGCGGCGAACATGAAGGCTCATTTGTGGCCACAGGCCAAAATTATAACCTGAGGCTGGCATACAATGTGAACTTACATTACAGGAGAGGTGAGTAAGTATAGTACAGTAGGTGTAGGTCATCTATAAAGTCAACTTCAGTTATACTGTGTACAGTATGTAGGAGTATGCGGATAAAGTAATCCATAACAAAATTTTTCCATTAAAGCTCGAAATCATTTGAAAGCTTTATCTTTGATTACTAATGTCGTGCTTTTTGTGTACATACGTTTGTAAAAACACTTCATTCAAGTTTCCGTCACCCAGTCCCCTACCCCCCCCCCACCCCGAAAAAATTGGAATATTTAAAAAAGCGGATGAGAACAATTCATTATCAACAGGAGCCCACACGGCTAATTCCATGAAGCAAATGCCCTCCATTGGAAATTCTTATTGTAGGCATCAAGTATTTAAATTTCATGTCGCTGTCCATAGGTCACACAATTGATTGCATTTCATAGATACCCGAAAATTCTGAAAGAATTTTTCAACAGCTGGAACATGAACCACTCACATCCCATCTCAACGAACTGCATTATCATGTTAGAGAATTAATTAGCAAGAATGACACCATGGACTAACCCAATGACCTAACACAAAGAATATGCCCATGTTCTGCAAGAGTGTCAGTACTAAGAGATAACGTGTATACAGTATATTACCACGTCCGTATACACAAGTCTCCATGTGTACTTTTTTAGTTGTGATGCCTGCCACGTAGGCACCAGCAACTAAAGTCACTTTTGTCAAGTCAGTTCTTCCTTGATGGTTGGTTGTATCGAAATACAGCATAATTTAAGTTGTAAAGATGGTTGTCGTGTCTGCGTTTTGTAATTTTGGTTACGTTATGTCATTTGGAGACAGCTTTTCATTTAAAACGTGTGAGCGGTGTCTATTATGTGATCAGTTTCTGACTATGAGACTTGCAAGTTGCCATGACCAAATATTGAACCAGGCAAAATGGGGAATTTTCTATTGCAAGTCTACTTTAAAAGTTGCAACCTTCAGTGGGCTTCCAGGGAAAATAAGATACATAGATATTCCACAGTACAGTTTAGATTTGTCTGTAGCCTGCATCTGAACTTGACTTATAGCAGGAATTACAGCGATAGTCAGCCATGACCTTTAATTTCAAGTTCTTTGATAAACGACCACTTACCTATCATACTGACCCCAAAGTTCTACAGTGTAAAACCTGCTCGCCAGGGATATATAGGCCTAATTACCAAAACATTGCACGGTGTGTGTACAAGACTATTGTACCATATTGTAGGCCTATTTCAGCAAAAGTTTTCACTTCAATGATCAAGAATATTTATCTAATGAAGTTTTTCCAAGCAAAAGGTTTATTTTTCATGTAATAAGTTTTGAGAGTGACACTTACCTAAGTTGTACAATACATGTGTGTTTATATTACACTGAAGTGTCTTCAGTAGGCCTATTGCAGAGTTAAAGTAGGTATCCAATTTTTTCCCCTTTTTTCTTTCTTTTTTTGGGGGGGGGGGGGGGGGGCAGAAGACGATTCCGTTGAAGGTGACACTCTACAAGAGTGTTTTCTATGTGGAGTGGAGATTCCTGAAACAAGACTAAAAAACACAGGACAAGTTGCCTGGGCGCAAGGTATCACTCAACGTATTCCAGTTGTAATTATTTTATATTCTTTCATGAGAACACATATAGCTTATACCTTCTGGGATTGATGTCATTTCACACCAAATAAACAGACCGTCCACATGCGACCATCTCTGATCTTGACAATTTTCCCTCATAATGTTGATGCATTGACAAGCTGAACACACTGTCTTACAAGGATGTAAGACTGCTGGCAACTGCCGGATTTCTGGCTTTTTTATTTTTCCTAATAAAAACCCCTGGCAGCGGATCTCAACTCGGCTGCCGAAAAAAAAGGAAAAAGAGCAGTTCATTTGAGACGTGTCAGTAACGGATTCTCCCGAGACCTCATCTACAAGTATATGATAAGCGGCAAAGGGAGCTCCAGGGGGTCTACCCCTGGACCCATCCAAGTTCCTTAAGTGGGCCCTGTGCACCTGCGGTAACATCAATTGTTTTCCTGCAAAATAATCCCTGTGCCACATTAAGGTGGATAACTCAAAAGGATCAAAGTATTGGCCTTGTGTATGGGTACTGCGCAGTACCACATCTTTTTGATTTTTCCTGACTCGGGATGCCGACATCTTTCGAAAGGATTAAGTTATAATGCTCAGATTTGACGCACATCTCTAATGCACATTATTACAAATAATTACAAATAAATTAATAGATATTAGTTTAACAGTAGTGCACTATGTTATCACTTCTGACAAGAATACAAGACATGTATAGGCCATGTATGACATGGGGGAGGCACACGAAACTGGTGATAATATTATGTTGTCTTTCTAAGCAGAAGTCTCTTAGACCTATGTAAGGTATAACAAGCCCCCTCCCCCCACAACAGTAAAACCTTTTAAATATAATAACGAATATGATGACAAAATTTGGTTCGGGTGATGCATAAGTACCCATTACTGGCTGTAGTCTACCATTGGGCTTAACTTTAAGGTCTCCAGTGGTAAATCATCTTTGATTCCTTAGGGAAAACATGCAGGGGGTAATGTGTGTGTGTGTGTCGAGAGCGTGCGTGTGTGCATGCATGTGTGGGATGCCTGCTTGTGAACACGATATGGCAAGACGGGTAACTCCAAGGGATCCCATACTTGGCAAGTAGATTGCCCATATTGAGTAAATGATCCCTATTGTTTTCGGTGGAGGTCAAATGTCATTTGAAGTCACCAGAGGTGAAATGATAATTACCTTGGAAATTGCTTGTAAGCGTTATATCTCCAGAAGGATAAATGTGAGGAACATCTTGTACCAAATTGATTGTCCATGTTGAGTAGATGATCCACATTTTTTGGATGTCAAAGGTAACTTGGGGTCACCTTATGTACAAAGATCAAAACCATGTAAACACTTCATCTCAAAAAGGTTAACGGTGATGGATCTCATAGGCTACTTGCAATGTGAATGGGCCATATTAGGCAGATGCTCGTTACTGTTTTGGTGCAAGTCAAGGGTCAGTTGGGGTCAACAAAAGCCAAACCTTGAAAATATTGTAAGCAAGTTATCCGAAGGATGGTAATTCTGAGTGATCTCATACTTAGCATGTGGATTGGTCATATTGAGTAGATCTCTATTGTTTTGTTGACGGGCTTGGGGTCAACAGAGGTCAAACTATGTAAACACATCATCACAAGAATGGTAATGTGAGGGATCTCATACATAGCATGTGGATTGCCCATATTGAGTAGATTGTTTTGGCAGAGGTCAAAGGTCACATGGGTCACTAGAGGTCAAACGGTCAAAACTCTGTTTACACTATATCTCAAGAATGATAACTGTGATGAATCTCATACTTAGTATGTGGATTGCACATGGCTGTAAAACCACATCTAAATAACTGCGCATATTAAGTACTTTATTTTCATATATTCCATTTCGTTTTCGCGCGGTGTGAGGGTCTTTAGCGGGGGCGAGGGGTGGGGGGGGGTGTGGTGGGGGTCAACAGATCATGTTGGGTTAATAGAGTTCAAAATTTCCCAACCACGTAAACACTTATAATGCGATTATCCCAAGATTGTAATTGGTGGGTGGTAGTGGATTGTGGGGGGTGTGGGGGTCTCATACGTAAGAGGTGGATTGCCTATATTGAGTGGATTGTTTCTGGTGTTGGTCAAATGTCATATCGGTAACTCGAGGTCAAGCTGTCAAAATATTGTATACACTACATCTCTAGAAGGATAACTGAGGAATCTCATACTTTGCATATTGATTATGAGTACATGATCCTTATTGTTTTAAGTTGGGGTCAAAGGTCATTTGGAGCCACCAGAGGTCAAAGGGTCAAAACCTTACAACACGATATCTCAAGTATGATGACTGTCTGAGATCTCACACTTGACATATGGATTGTCCATGTTAACGAAATACTTCAGTGTAGTCTTGGTGGGATCAAAGGTTATGTGGAATGTAAGAGGTTAAAGGTCAAAACCTTGTGAAGATTGTTTTAAAGTAGATAGCTGCATAGGATATCATGCTCGGTCTCTAAATTAATCATAATTAGCACAGGGATGGCCATATTGAGTAACTGTTTGTTTTAAATGGAGGTGGACAGTCATTTTGTGTCTCAAGATTTGAAAAAAAAAATGTCATTATTAACATGATATTTCAAATAAAACAACTGTGAGGGGTCTCATGCTTGTCATGTGGGTGATCCGTGTTTCTAACAATATACAGTATTATATGGCAATGGGTTGCTAAGCATTGTAGCTTTCTGGTTGTCAATTAAAATACACTTCACATCACTTTTCAAGAATGCAACACCCACATGACACTCGTTTGAATTCATGGTTGGCAGTTTTTGCCACATACGGTTTTTACCGGTGGTTTTTACCGATAAAAACCGTCACGTTAAAAACAGGTTTTTGCCGAAAAATGGAAAATCAGTGAAAATCCATTCCGCTGTAGACATTGAATAAATGTTGTTAACAAGTACTTTTTATGCTTTTTTCAAAGTCTAAAGAAGAAAATCATACCAAGATTAATCATTTCAGGCAACAATATATACAACATTAGAGTTTGAATGTGATTTGCTTAGTGATTTTGATCACTTTTTCCCGATTTACACTGTTCTTGTGTTAAGTATACATATACTAGGTATATTTAATGCAGAAAATGGGAAGGAAATCGTGGAATAATTGAAGGACTTATTTTCAGTTTGATGGGAAGCTTTCCTGAGCATACTGGCAAGTTAGTAACTCCACTGTTGGGTATACTCTTTTAAATAGGAACCCGCAGCTGTGTGGGTCCTACAATAACTCAGCGCCTTACAGTACATTTACTTCCAATAGTGTTATGCTTCGTTTAAAATTGAACCATCCAACTTCCTTCAACATTTCCACACTTTCTTTTATAAAATAAAATGCTGGCTGTCCACTTAAATTTCTTTCATTCTAGCATTGCTATTTGTGGTTTATCAGTTTTTTTTTCAGTGAAGGTAACTGAGTCAAAAAATAGACTCTTTGTATATGTATGGCCGTCGCTAAATTGTTAATTATCTCTCAGTATGGTGACTTGAAATACCCAGAGAAGCTCCCTTGATGGAACTCATTTACTTCAAGTTGCTGCTTGGTCAGCATTTGTGGCACTGTAATTTGCTTGTCTGCTGTGTCAAACTGAAGTTTCTGACATGCTAAAGGAAGGTGCTCGTCCACTTCATTCTCCTACTTAATATGTTTAACAGATATGCCCTACCAACTTTGTGACTGAACTTACATTGAGAACTTTCATAACTTTAAACATAATTTTATAAATCCTCATTTTGAAAAACTTTGCTTGATAAATCTAGTCATTGTGTAGACCACCTGTAATTTTCAGACTGTTCTTGTTGGCATGTAGTTGCTTTGTTTGTGGTTACACTTAACATGTTAGAGCTTACAGTACTGTTGTAATAACCGAGTATATTTCACTCTTTATTCTGTGTTCGACAAGTTTTAGTGCTCCCTTTTTAGGCAAAATAGAAAATGTAAATGAATGTAAATACTCATATCTCAACTGGTTGATTCATCATGTGCAACGAGGTACAGCTGCACCCTTCTAATTGCCAGAAGAGGTTCTTTTTTCAATTTTCTCCCGGTTGTTTTTAACGGTAATAACCAGTTATTACCAGTCATTACCGGGTTCTACCGCTGCCTCGGTAAAAACAGGTTTTTTTTTCGGCAAAAAACCCAGCCCTACTTTTGATAAAATGTGGTATTTGGAATTGTTTGGCCCAGTAGGTTTGATTTTGAAAATTAAGTCATTTGATGTTGATTTACATTAATGACATGTTAAGAGTTCGTGTGCAATGGATAGTCAGATATTTAACATTTTGCATTAATCATTATTTAACTCACTGGATTATTTTTTGAACTGGAATGCTGCAAGAAAATTTTCTGAGTGGATTTCCAATGCAGAAGAAAAAATTGTATAGCCATCAGAGAAAACCTATGTATGTATCATGTGCCTGCATCAGCTTATATTCCCCATGTTCAATCCGCAGCAACGAACGAGAAATGGCACGTTCCTCATGAACCACAACTGATCGGCCATCAAGGACAACAGTATTAGTGCCAACATCTACTCCTGCCACTGCTAACATGTAAGCAAATGTACACAACACACAGTCTAATAGGTGCACAGGGAGTTGCTATTTGAAAAATACAAACTAACAGGACAGACAGCATTTATCCTTAGATAAGGACGTGAGCATGCACGAATAAGTAAATCCTATCAATCACAGACAACAAATAAATTATGAAACTGTCCATATGAAACCACAACAAACATAATGACAACAACAAACAAGAAAAGAAAAAAAAAAAGAGAAAAAATAATGGCAAGAAGTCACTACGCATTTTTAGGCTCATGTTTCAAACACTTGACAGCCCCTGCAAATGTAAACGGAGTTACTGTAAAGTGGAAGTGTGTCAATTTGAAACCACTTAGTGAGGAGCTTTTTAAGTACGTAGAAACAGGCACCGACAAACTAAAGGATAATCCCAAACCCAAAGAAAAACCCTGACGGATCACGAACACAATGTCAAACAGACTACACATACCATGCAACAAGGAACAAAAGAGTCTTCGTTACTACTGAGATTTAGTACTGCCACTGCAGCCAACCCCAAAACAACACTCCCCAGCCCAAACACCACAAACAACCCCAGGTGTCTGTCTACAATAAGCTGTAACGCCGAGACGTACACGTAATGTGTCCTGTCTCTTTCCCACACTTTTGAAATCCTGGCAGCGGCGCTGTTAGTTGTGGCATACCACGTAAATATGACTGTACTAAGTTCTTCCTCAAATGCTGCTTTTCTTGTGTTTAAACAAATAAGTCGTAAGCAAAACCCAGTACTTTTTAGGTCCAGTTACCACAACCAGTTCCTATCATGCATTACCCGCTAAAAGTTTTATCCTACTTACCTTGCCACCTAAATGCCAAAACATAAGAAGACCAAGTTTACTTTACATATTTTCTGTAGGGAAGGCAATGGGCCACAGGTCAACTGTACTACTGCTTTAAAATTCAAATGTAACAACATTTTATCAATCGAACATGAGTGGAACAAATTTCCTGTGATCAGCAAACTGTGCAACTTGAATAGATCTGTGTTTTAATATGTCCACCATGACATCAGCAATTTTGCAAATGATTCATTATAATCAATTTCCTTGAACACATTTTGATAGACTTTTGATGTAATTGGAAAGGGCTTTAATGAATAAACCCTTAAGAACATAGAGTTTGCCAAGGTTTCATCAGCAGTGACACTAATTTATTCGGGACTCAAGAAGTTTATTTGACTGTCAATGTGTTGCTCTAATGTCCAACCCTGCCAAAACTGATTGAAATCCTTGCTACATAAATTGGGAGGATGGGGCTGGGTGGGTTCATTTTGTCTCAAATCCACCCAAGTAGGTACAAGGCTATCTCAGTAACGTACAGTGTGAAAAGAGCAAAGAGCGAATCCACCACTACAGAAATTGCACATGTAGAGTATGCGTTGAGATGGCACACTCAAATATTTCACTACTCTAAGAAAAATACCGTATAACTTCACCAGCTTAATTCAGGGCTCGGGAGGGGGACTGAAGCCCTACATAATTTTCAGTTTGAAGATGTTTTCTTTGAAAATGTCCAAAATAGCAGCCTACCCTTAAAAAATGTCAAAATTCAGGAGTGAATTGTCCAACCACCAATCTTAGAAACTCTTGACGGCAGGTACTGCAATTGTAGAGCTTAACTATTAAATGTGACTGCATTGTGTAGGTTATACACTGCTAATTTGATTATAAAAGGGTGCGACCAAAGAGATGAGCAGCTTAACCTGTAGGCTAAAGAGTATCTTTTAATAAAGCTTTACTGCACTTAATATGACTGCTTTGCCCATTAATTGCACATGTGATAGCCTATTTTTAGAGCCTAGGGTAAACTCTACGGGGATAAGCTCATAACTTATACACCACAAACAGCGATGCTACCACTTGAACTGACTAGAGACTTATTTCAATGGAAAAGCACAGCCTTATGACAATCAATTGTGTAAAAATGGGAACATCCGAATATCCAACGATTAACAACCCTAAATCAGGTTACTAAGCAGTCACTGCCGTGTTGGATTGAACATGACATAGTTCTGGTTGTAACGTTCTTGGAAACAGACGCGGACAAACAAGGGGTGGTACCAGATGGGAGCAGGGGGCATGGCCCCATCGAGGAAGGCTGACTTCGAAGATCTTTCCCAATTTTGTCAGGGAGCCTTCATAGGTACGATAAAATATGTAATCCCGAAGACGTCCAGCCCCACCCCCCCCCCGCCCGACAACTTACTTGAATTTCCTCTCATGTACATCAGGTTGTACGACAGTCCCCCCCACCCCCCCCCCCACCCCCAATTTTTCAGATTTTCATTCCTGAAACCCAAACTTTCAAATTCTTTCAAAAGAAACCAAATATTTTGGGCTCACTTCGGGAGCCAAAAATTTTGCTTTCAATATCCTCCCGGCAACCCATCACCCTTTTCAAGTCTTTAGACCGCCCCTCCCGCCAAAGAGTTTAGGCCCCTCTAGAACCAATCCTGGGGCCATGCACCCCTGGACAAACCTGTTGAAGGACCAAACCACAATTTGTTTCTCCCTGCAGTGCGCTCTGCCACTTGCTAGCTTACTACATTGTAAAAATGCTTAAGTAAAAATACTACTCCTGGAAACCTAAATGCAAGAAATCACGAAGACTTTTTTTATTTTGCATGAATTCTAGTAGTAGGCAAAGAACAGTCGTTTTGGGTGGTTTTGGGGACTTAAGTGTAAGATCATGGATGAATTATGAAAGCTTCAGGTCTACAGTAGTACTGTTGGTCAATTTGATCGTAAAAACATCATGCCAAACAAAATTTGAGTACACCAAAACTTCCAATAATCAGCAAAAAGTGTTATTTTAGGTGCATTTACCGTTACAATGGAGTAAAAACGGCCAATTTGGAAATTACCCATTTAAATAAAGATCTCGAGAACCGATTTTGGTGGATTTTTGATATGTTGTTTCCCACATCCAAATCTACCAAAAACCACTGAAATCTCACTTGTAGGAATTTTTTGGGGGTTAAGGTATATTTTGTCACAAATCTACCCGACTAGTAGGTTTGTATGCATATAGTGAGTTTATACTGCCGTTTATCATGTCACATGTAAAACTTGTATGCATCACAACCTCAGGAACCGTTTCATGTGATCAGTTGCGTGTGTTGACATTTTGGATGTCAATCGTGAAGACGGGAAACAAGTGTAAGCGAATCAATGGGAACGATTGCATTAATTACCATTATGTACTGAATGCAAATGAGTATATGGTAACTTCATGCAGTGTTAGATCCGTATACATAGATATGGAGGTTTACACAAATAAATCTCCGTCCAATACCTTTACAGGTATGTCACCGACTACATCAATCTGCTGGAACCGGTTGATCTAGATGACGACGAACTGAAACATGTCATCGAAGTCAGTTTGTCTGAAACAGACAAGGTATAACATCCGACGTTAGGGCAGGGCACATGAATTGCCAATAGAATTATCCAGATACCACACATATGATATTACATTATCTCATATTAAACAAATTGTCACAAACTATGTATGTTATGGCAATTATTGTCACATAAACTGAAAATGCATAAGCATTATACAGCAGTTACCTGAGTGACGCGTCCAGTGAATTGTTACATAAATGCACATGCATGACCATTGTACAGTATTTAATTGAGTGCCACTCTTAGGAAACTGAGCACATGCACCACCACCCTGTGCATCATTCTGGGTATTTTAATAGATCTGCTATAAAACTTCATTATCTACTCTAAATAGGTCGAAGAATATCCATTCCTATAACACACTACGACACGCTGACATAGCTATTTCTGATTCCTTGCTGAGAGCTCCGGGAATCTATGTGATGGTGCGCACGCGTGTGTGTGTTCGTGTGTGCAGGTTACACAGATTGTAATCACGATATGTCAATACAGCAATGGCCGTCGCCTTTCGTATTTGGAATGTAGATTTGTCATGCTGCGAGGACCATCACACTGGCAAAGGTCAGAAGTCAAAAAGTGCAAACATTGTAATCAAGATATCCCAAGTCAGTGATGGTCGACGCCTTTTGTATTTGGTATATATATTTGTCATGTTAAGAGGAAGAAGCCTATATTTATTGATGTAGGTCGAATGTCATTTGAGGTCACCAGAGGTCAAAACCGACAAAACTGTGAACATGATATCTCATGATAACAATGATCGACACTTTTCATTCTTGGTATATAGATTTGTCATGTTGGGATGAAGGACCATATCTTTTTGTGATGTAAAAATGGAAGCAAAGAGTCATATCCACTCCATATACTTTTGTACATGCAATGCAGTAGTATGATATTCTGATTTAGTGCAAGTTCTGTATACATGCACATACGTCCATTGGCACAGGCTGTTGTCTGTATGCAAATGTGCGTGGATGTGATGTGTACTGTAGGTATAGTATATATGGAATGCTACTAATTTTTTACTACAATGTAACTTGGTGATTACTGAACAAAGTGATCATCAAAGGTACGAATCATAGCTTGTATATTTACAGGGCAGGTGCAAAATACTCCAACTGCAACACATCCTACATCTGTAAGCTTTAGGCTTGTTGCATATTCTGTTCATTCAATATCTGTCACATTTGGACAGTTGGCGGCATTGTCATTAGGCCTGCCTAACGCTATCATAACATGGGTTATGTACATGCACTGCTATCGAGCCTAGCATATACTCTCACAGTCACAATCTCTGAAGAAGGCAGTCGTCCCAGAATTTAGCGAGAAGCTCATAACAAAGTGGTAAAAATTTTCACCCAGAGAGAAGGTCACCCAACAGATAAGACTAACTTGAACAGCATTCAGTACAAATGTTAAAATCCCCTTTTTGTAGCTTGTGTCAGTCAGCTTTACAGGTGAATAGCTTGATTTTTTTTTTATACTAGCAAAGCTTGTGTGAGCTATTGTGTTCACAGGGTGTATCTATCTGCACAAATACAGTGTACTTATCTCTATCCGTCAAACACTGAAAACTAGTTGTGAACACTGTATCTCAAGGAATGAAGCTTAGACAGTTTTCATAACTAGTATGTGGATGTGCTATGTTGACAAGATGAAGCATATCGGGTTTGGTGGAGGTCAAAGGTCTTTGGTCACCAAGGTCCAACAATGAAAACCTTGGCAATGCAATATGTCAAGATACGAAGCTGGGATAGATTCATACTCAGTACGCGGACGCATTACGGTTAGGAGATGGAACCTTGCAATATTGGTACAGGTTAAAGGTCAGCCGGGGTCTTCAAGAATCGAACAATGAAAGCCCTGTTTTTAGCACAATACCTCAAGGTACGAAGTTCGGATAGATTCTATGCTTCCCATGGTGTTGCATTAAATCCAGCAGAAAGCACCAATGGCTCTTCTTGGACGTCAGATGTGAAGTCATGTGATGCCAAAAATGCAATAAAAAAATTCACAAAGTCAAATATAGGCGCAAAACTATGTGATTCCAGCACATTAAGATCACATTCAACCAGTGCTGAAAGAAATGGGACAACTTGCAGAGATGTCAAGTATCTTGATTTTAGGTGGAATTATTATAACTTTTGTCCTTTATTCTGTCACTATGAACACACATGAAATACCGCTTTCGAATCTTTGACAAAGGCTGAAGGAATCTATGCAATGGTGCTGTGTTTGTGTTTTTGTGCGTGTGGGTGCGTGCGTGAAGTGTACGGTCACACGGTGGTGTGGGTGGGCTCACAAATGTATTCTTAGCGGGTAACCGGGCAGCCAGCGAGAGCTCCGCGCTCGCAAATCTTGCCACGCTCATGCATGGTTCGGAACTGGCGTAGCTGCCCGAAAATCCGGCCAATGTGGGGAGAAGTCACGCGTGTCTGTACGTGCATGCCTTGAAACGCAGCCAGCCCTCAAGCATGTACGTCTACTTGCCTAGCTCACGGGAAGCTTCGCTGCTGCGGAATTACCATGCATTCATTACCGTGCCCGTTCCCATCACCCCCGTATGGCTATGGTGTGTGTGTGTGTGTGTGTGTGTGTGTGTGTGGCGCCGCTTGTAAACACGGCATCGCATGACAACAATAACTGACATTTTTTTTTCATATTTAGTATACACATTTGCCGTGCTGATTGGAATAACCCTATTGTCTTTTGGTGTATGACAAAGGTCGTCCGAGGCCACAGGAGGCCAAAAGCTGAAAACATTGTAAACAGAGTATCTCAGTGTAGAAGTGACTGACGCTTTTCATGTTTAGATTTATCACATTAAGAGGACGAACCCTATTGTTTTGATGGTGTCGATGGTCATTTTGAGTATGACTGACACTTTCCATATTTGGTATATAGATTTGTCGTGTTAGAAGGTAGAAACCATTGTTTTTGGTGGACGTCAAAAGTCGTTTGAGGTCATCGGATGTAAAAAATAAACTGACAGCCTTTTAAACATGGCATCTCAAAATAAAAATGACATCTATCATATTTGGTACATAGATTTACCATGTCGAGAGGAAGAGCCCTATTGTTTAAGGTAGAGATCAAAGGTCATCTGGGTTCAGGGATGCCAAACTCTGAAAACCTTGTAAATATGACAGGTCAATGTCGAAAGCTGAGATAGATTCTTTACGTAGTAAGTAGATGCGTCATTGTGAGAAAGAGAATCTTATGTTTTCATTGAAGTCAACGATGCCAGCAACCTGTCTGCAATCAACACTATGTTCAGCTTTTAGTTTCAGAGAGAAGACAAGCCTTTCATGCATCCATACAAGTAACATTTGTGGTTTTTAATCATTGAGATGGTTAACACCATCATGTACCCATAGAACTTGCATCTATAGATAGCACAGAGTATTCCAAAGCATATGTGGGGAGAATATATGGAACCTGGAAGCACCTCTTTAATAGACCAAACCCAAATATGTGGTCTCTTCGAAGTGTTGAGCGACCGCAGTGAAGCTGCTCTAGTCATTCAATTCAAAAGTCATATGGGGTCACCGGGGACAAACTGTGCAAACCTTGTTAATTAGATATCTCAAGATAGGAAGCGTGAATGGATTTAACATGTGGTACGTGGATGGCTTATGATGAGATGTACCCAATTTTTTGTTGTAAAGGTCAAAGGTCATCTGGTGTCATGTTGGCAAAAAAAAAAAACTGAAAACCTTGTTAACACGATATCGTAAGGTAGAAAGCTGGATAAATTCCATGATTGGTATGAGCATAAACTATGGTGGGCAGAATAATCATGTTGTCTTGATGGACATCAAAGGTCATCTGTGCTAACCTGAGGGTCAAAAAGCAGAGATTCCAAGCATTCAAGGAAATTCCAACATTTTGTACGTTAAGGAATCACAAGGCCTTTTGGTTTCTGGTTAAAAATTGCGAGGTTCCCTGCCTACAAATCAGATTACTGTTGTGTGAGTTCACTTGATTGTCATTTGACAGACGAGGGAGGTACTTACTATTTGACAAGTTTCACCTTTTCGACAAACAGCCTTTGTCCTTGGATAAGGACATGTGAGTATACATGAATAATTTAAACCTACCATGGGTTAATAGTTATATAAAAAAAAAACATACTGATCAACTGGATCAGATAACTTTGAGCATGTATGCATTGTGGTTGCTTAATTGGATGAAACAAATTGTTCATGTATACTGTCTGTGTGAATGTCTCTCGGATTGCCTAACCCATGTATTTCTTCAGCGCAGTTTACTTATGCTTGAGTGTGTTTGTTAAACACAAGATGTGTATTGTTTTGTCGGTTTCATTACATTAGCAAGGAACCATAGTGCCCATTGGGCTCTTCTTAACCCAATGTGGCAAGTATTCTTATTCTTTTATCATATTTCAATTTGTAGAGGGTGAACGTAGCCTACCCCTTTCTTGAAGATCTTGTCGATACCGACAAGAAAGTAGAGATCTTTTTAAAACATTGTAACTTTGTCATTTTACACTTCTCAGCCTTCATTCAACCACCAAAGTGAAGCTGACAAAAAGTTCTGTCCAATTCTACCATTTTTTGGGTGGGATCACATTGCCAATTTTTTCCCATGATTGAGCTGAATTTGTTATTTTTCAAAACTATAGCGAAAATTCGAGAATTTGCCGTTATGATTTCAAAAAAAAATCCCATCCGGCAATGTAATGGGCCAACACCTCCAATCCCGTCCTGGGTAAGACGTTAAACTGCATCCGGTTGTGGAGCTTGTTAAAGCGTGGGGATAATGAGGTTACCCTTTACCACAACTGCCTCCGGGACACCCTTGGGCAAGGTGCGCCTGTATTTTTGGCCCAGTTTTGTTCAGTTTTTTGTTTTTGTGTAAAAAGTGTAAATAGTGTTATCAATAAGTGTACATACTGTAAATATAGCAAGTTGACTCCACCCTTGGCCCTCGTGGCAGGTGTGACCCGCCCGGACCCCGCATGGCCCCATGGGGCAGTTTGTGATGATTGTTTGGTCTGGTGTTTTTGTTTTTTTGTTGTTGTTGGGTGGTGGTGGTTTGGTCTGGTGTTGTCTTCGTTGGCGGTATGTAGTAATATTGGTTTAGGGTGGCCGGGGGAGGTTGGTTTGCGGGGTATTGGGTTGTCAGTGTGTGTGTGGTTCTATTGTTGTAATGAACATAATTTTCTGTTTGATTTGGTGGTGTGTGTTTAGTTTTGCCTTTGTGTTCCTGTCCGATCCGGTTTGAGTTTTTGTTTTTTGTTTGTATGTGCCGTTTCGATGCACTTAAAAAGCACCCTTTTCTGAAGTAACCCTGGGCATCAAAAACCACCCTGAGAAAAGACAAAGTGTGGGGATACTGGGTTTGGAGTGTATCCTAAAAACTAGGTCGAAAAATGGGTCAAAATTGTCGAAAATTCCCCAAAATTGCCGGGTCCTAAAAAATATTATATCTCCGCAACGGAAAGTCCGATTTCTTTTCATCCAGCCAAAATGGCGTTTACAAAATTCCGTATAATTTCAAAGGTCACAAAAAGTACAGCGCCATCTACTTAGGGGTCAAACAGGCTATAGAAACACACAGTACGATAGCGTCACCTCGCTGCACACTGCACGAAACTGTTATTGCCTACGGTGTAGCGTCGTAGGGAGTGTTTTTATTTCATCAGTGCGAAATGTCTCGTCCTCGCTCCAGCGCAGAGGAGGCCCTACAAAGGGTTTTCGAGGGCTCCAAATCCAGTGATGAGGATCTCGTCAACTTTCCTTGTTCGGAGCCCTTGGAACCAGCTCTTCAAGAGTCATAGACAGATAGATCCAGTGTGACCAAGTTAAGTTTGTATTGACTTTGCTGCTACAATCCTATGCACATGATGTCACTCGTTCAATTAACATCCGTAATGCCTGTAAGTTTAATGGTACACTACCTGTGGAATCAGTCTGTCAGTGTTGTAATTAAAGTGTGAATGCTGCAAGTATATGGATAACGCTGTAAACAGGAAATCTAACAGTGAAGTTTTGGTAGGGGTAACAAAGCTAATTTCAATGAGACACGTCAAAAATGCTTTAGCAGTGGGAGACGGAACCTACCTCAGAAGGTGGGGACCAAAAAGAGGTACAGCATTCCCATATTGGAAGAGCTTGCTGCCTGCTGCATAGGTTTGACCGACTGTGGTAATGGTGGGGGATTTAAGGGTTTATTTGAACGTCTCTCGTGAGTCTGTTGTAAAAATGGTGCATTCTTAAGTGCCTCCGTATTTGCACGAGAATTAAGCATTTAAAACAAAGACAAACGATCATTTGAATGGTGCAAAGGGTTGTGATAAGGAGGATGGGATGATGGTGCTATGGCCTTTTGAAAAATACTGTATCATTCAAGCTGTTCTACATTTATTAATAATGGAGCGAGCATATGCCAAAGATGGTAAAAGCCTTTCATCTTTGAAGGGGTGAATTTATCACTTACAGCCAGGAACATCTACAACCCGAAAACGAAACAAATAGCAACCAAGACCCTTTCAAAATGGTAAACTATATGTCAGCCTGCGTGAGCACAAACGATTCAGACCATTTGCTAAATGTTACACAACAAAAGGTATCAATTTAAGCGTGAAATAGTGGATGCGGTAACAAAATATCGTTACAAACATTGATGAATATATACCGACGATGAATGCAGTTTTTGTTCGTATTGTCTAAATTTTGTTTCTCGAGCCTTCACATTTTAACTTCAATTCCAGAATGGAACTGAAGTAATCGTGATACTGGACTCGGACGAAGAGGAATTGGAACTAAAGCACAAGAGCAACGTATAAATGCACCTAAAGTGTTGAACAAGCACATCCAGAGACGTAGCCTATCTCGTCCAAGAAAGTAATTTTACATCCAAACACCCTCATCGTAGATGAGGTCCAAGAAACAGAGGGTAGAAATCAACTGTTTTGTTTGGCTGAATTTGTGATCTGCTTAAATCTTTGGTATTCCATTAGAAATATTGTAATGACGAATGCTACGGCTGCAGTGTAGACCACCCAAGCCAAATTCAACACGATTGGTGCATTATGGCTTCGGATGAAGAACGTCTGGATATGTTCTTGGACTCTGCCTTGAGGGACTTTGAGTTTGTTGTTTTAGATCGTAGCTTTCTTTTTGGATGTTTTTTTTTTCGATCTTTTCATGAAATGCAATTAGGTTTTTCTCCACAAGGAGCTCTGGCAACATAATAACGAACATGCAATTTTATGTAAAGGTCGTAAACATTTAAGGTAAAACATGTTATCCGTAAGAAACGTTGATGAAGAAGCTTTTGGTAAAACTAAAGAGCGAAAAAAACACACACTTCGCCTTAGCGTTTTCACATACTTTTTATATAGGAATGCGTAACGTCCTTTTGAACACAGTATATATGCAATTACTCTTATGTCGATGCATTTACGGACACAGCCATTGGAATAACGTTGATCATATCTTAAAGACGTTGGGGCGAAGTATATGCTTTTGTATTTTTTTTTTCAGCGATATACAGCCTTTCGCCCTAAGTGTCGAATAAGAGTATAAATGTCGCCCTAAGTGTCGAATATATATATATATATATATATATATAATATATATATATATATATATCATCCATCCTTGTAAGATAGTGTTCTTCATAAACGTGGTTGATATAGACAAAAACGTGCTCAAATACTAGAATGCTTACGGAAACGCCCACAACCCCTCTTTAATTCTGTTATTCCACTATCTCCATTTCCTTCAGTCACCCTTTCCTCCCCCCCCCCCCCACATAAAGCCTGACAAAAGTGTATGTCTGTAATCATTTTCTTTCAGTAACTGTTTATAATTCAGGTAGAAAACATATTTAGAGTGGTGGTTTTTAGTTGCCCCTATTTATTTATAGTATGTTACAAACGAAAGATTTTTTTTTTCCTTTGTCATAACCTTTCCAGTTTAGATCGAACAGCAGTTCGAGGAAAGTGAATTACCTGAACTCAAGGAAAACGACGCCTTGCTCTTAGAATGGTTGATTACAGGCGGGGAGGACGAGGGACTGACAGATGATATGTCATCCTCCCCCAATCCCACCTGCTCAAGAAGGAGAAACGGCAACTTTTGCTGATGCGACGAAGTCATCTAGCTCAAGGATCACCGGCAAGGTTAATGAAGGGGCATCAACATCCGGGCTATCGAGACTGCTAGGGGGAGGCGTGAGTATTAATCGTAAGCGAACCCTCGATGACGACGTAGAAGAAAAGGAAGACGAACAAGCAAAAGCAACTGATAAAGTCCAAAATGCTAAAAAGTGACAATGCCACCGAAGAATATGTAAAAAAGTACAAAGCTACTTCTAGTGATTATTCTATTCAATTTAATCTCTCTGGTAATGAAGTGAACTTAGATAACGTTACACAAAGTTTGGGTCAAATATTTGATTACTTACTAGAGACGTTAGGTTATGGTTTTTCCGCTCATGATTTGGTACGCATTATTTTTTATGAGGGGGGGGGGGGGGTCATCACATCAGCTAGAAAACCCCATCGCACTTCCTTTTCTAAGGCGAAGGGACATGACTGTTGAAAGAATCATGTCAAAGATTCAAAGTGTACTCCAATCTTTTAAGGACCTTTATCTTGATAGCACTCTCCAATTACACTTGATTCACTTGAAAATGCCCTCTGGTTGTGGCAAGGGGTATTGCTTCACGGGAAAGAAAAACTTGGAAATGTATTTAAAACAAGCGTAATCTCCTTAGGATTCCCAAGGATAATATAATGTGCAAGGGCACTTGTCACAGACATTCCTATTGATGAAAGCAAAGACCCAAAGCTGGATCAAACAAAACAGAGAAGAAAGCCACAGCTAAACTTACCAAAACAATAGCATACCGATGCGGGTGTTCCGGAAGGGGCTTGAGGTATTCCGGAAATATAAAAATTTCAAATCTTTGAGGGATGACGTAATCAGATTATAGTTCTAAGTTCTGTAAAGTCCCCCATAGTTATTTATCGAGGACCAGACTTAATGAAGAATCGCCAGATTTATTTACACTTGCACGAGGTTCATTTTAACCTCTTATTAAGGCCAGTCGCATTCTATGGTTATGCACGGTACTGCCATTTTCATAATTATTTGTATCACGACAAAGTTAGTCATTCGTGTGAAAATACGTGTAGCGTCTGTTACAACGGTAAATGTAAATCAGTAGCCGGGGAGGTCTGGATACATTGCGACCGTTGTAACAGAATTAAAAAATCAGCAGTAATTCCAAGTTCCATATGCAAATTTCCGTAAAAGACACCATGACTGTATGCGATAGATTTTTACGTCTAGACACTGTGATAAATTCGTAACAAAAATAAGGACGGCTCTATTCGTTAACATGTTTGCACAGAGTACTGCTGCAAAATCTTTCGTAAAACAGTGCAACTTGGTCACAAGTATACTCTGCAATTTCACAAGGACAAAAAGAGGGACCATTGAACGGCAAGCGGGGAAGGATGAAGAAAGGGTGCAGAGATACCCAAGTCCTGTAAGCCAAATTTACCACCCCATACACTAAAAAATTTCTGTAGATTTACAAAACAAAAAAACAAGAAATACAAAACGAAAACGGAAAAAACTGCTGTCAATTTGTTGCAACAAATTGACAGCACTTTTCCGTTTCCTCTTTGTATTTCTTTATTTTTTGTTCTGTAATCCTACAAACGTATGTAGACATTTTTTACAGTGTAGGTATTTTTTTATTCTATTCAAACTATTTCAGAATCAGGGACGCACATTCCAAATCTTCGCGTTGCCCAGATGGTTTTTGTAATCTCCAACTGACCCCCCAAATATTACAACGGGGAAATTTTTGCAAATTGAACTACCTAAAAACCACATACGTTTTATTGCCTCACTTAATTTTATGCCAATGCCGTTAGCGGCCCTTCCGAAAACGTTTACTTTCCTCACCTTTTGAATACATGGGAAAATCAACTCAGTACGTTGGACCTCTGCCTGATATTCCGTTTTATTCACCTAATTTCAATTTCGACCAACAAACGAAGCAAGTTTTTATCTTGGTATAAGAAAGAAGTCGGAAAAAAAGAAAAAAGTACTGTTTGACTTGGAAACATAATGGAAGGGGGGGGGGGGGAATTAGACGTGTATTGTTACGGCAAAGGTGTGGATCTAGTTTAAACATTGCATGACGATTGCATCTGCTTGTTAGTGGTGTAATCTGGTCTTTAGGAGGAATTTTATGAAACCCGGTTCTATTGCGGACTGTCATGACCAAATAGAGAGAGAGAAAAACAAAAAAACAAAAACAAAAAAAAAAAAAAAAAAACATTCGTACGCTGCCCTTCAATGATTGCATTATGAAAGCTTGCAAAGAAATGTGTACATAAAGCACGCCCAAAATGGTGGATAGGAAAAATTGGTCCTTATTGGGTGGGTGGTTTTGCGGCGGAAGGAAATATAACGTTTTTCTTTCCTAGGCTACTTCTGGCATGGGTACCCCACATATTTTAATGAGGACACTGTCCATCCTTACTGTAAAACATTTGCATGGGAGAGGTTGTGGATAGGAAAAATTGGTCCTTATTGGGTGGGTGGTTTTGCGGCAGAAGGAAATATAACATTTTTCTTTCCTAGGCTACTTCTGGAATGGGTACCCCACATATTTTAATGAGGACACTGTCCATCTTAACTGTATAACATTTGCATGGGAGAGGTTTTCAAAAGGACTGAAAAGCAACGCGACTTTTCTCAGAACGTTTGCACTGAATGTAATTATGTTGACATTTGGAAACACGACTGGAAATCGTTAATAAAAGTTTTACATCTGAAGTAACAGGTTGTAAAGGTTTCCAAAGACTTAGAACCATTGAACTCCAGAGAATCATTCTTTGGAGGTCGTACTAAAGGGGTGAAATTATACTACAAAGTTTAGGGGGATGAAGAGAAAAAAATACTTTACGTAGATTTTTATTCCGTGCACCCGTTTACCAACATTGTTCTTACCCAGTGGGTCAGAGCTTTTTAAGTACATAGAAACAGGCACTGAGAAACAAGAGGACCCAGACCCAGTGGGTCACCTACAGGTTTTTACCAATGGTTTGAAATTGGATATGTCTCTACATTACGGCGTAGCAGGTGTCCAAATTTTTCCAACCAGAACATTATATCACCCTGTTCTCCCGGTAAGGGATAATGACAAGCTAATATTCCCCTTATGTAATAGTTGGACACATAGACACACATAATCATTCAGATTCGGAAAGGACGCTGACCACCCTTGAAATAGAAAAAGCTGTAGAAATGGAGTAAAAAATTTTAAAAGTTGTCATTTAGAATTTTACAGAAAAATCACGGTTCACGGTACGACAAAGATACTAAAGCGGGGGAGGGGGTATTCACAGTATGTAAGTGCCTTGATGAAAGTCAAACAGGAAGCTTCAGGTTAGCCGACATGGTGTGTAACGACCGAGGACGTTGCGTAAGAGAGTACGCTGAAATGAAGACGTAGATTTGGATGTCAGCAACATCACGCACAACCCTGGCATAAGAGCATTTTCAAAGGTCATTCTGAAGAGCTTCTTGGGAAAATTAGGACAAAGATCCGATTTTGGTAAAACTGAAGTGGTATCGGAGGTTTTTTACGTCTGTATGATTTATTGGAAGATACAGACGAAACTGGAGTTACTAATTTGCGTTAACTAATGATATTGTTGAAGTTTGCTACAAGGAGCTTTTTAAGTACATAGAAACAGGCACTGAGGAACAAAGAACCCAAACCGGACCGGAGCAAAACGCAACCGACAACCACCCACAGAATCGCCAGCAGGCTCTCACTATCCACACCCAGCAAGGGAAACGAAAGAGTCTTTACCACCGCTAACAAACAGAAACCACGACTACACCAACCACCAACGACTACAACACAAGGCCAAAACAATACACGCCCAAAGGCAACAACACGCCCGAAGGCAATCACAGCGCGGAGGGATATGGGGGTCCACCTGCCACACTCAATGTTAGATGGGATTTCACGACACACCAACACGATTGTGTCATAAAGTGCCACACTCAAACCACCATTTACAGTTTATTCAACTATTTACATGCAACAAAAACAAAAGTTTGCTACAAGGACCGTATACAATTTAATGCAAATGCAAGAGTAAATGTAATTGCAGCATTTACTATATGCCTTGAGAGGTTGCGTCTTTACGAGGTACTGCAGCGCTTAGAGGAAAGAGTAGCTGGTTAGATGGGATTTTACGACACACGAACACGACTGTGTTATATAGTGTCATCTAGAAAAGAAAAAGGGGCAATGTTGGGGTACAATAAACTAAAAAAGGGAGGAAAGAGTACTGTATTATGACAGTGGGAAAATGGGGCTTCTCCCGTTGTGACTGTCACTGAGCCAAACAAAATTACAAGGGATGTAAAACGAAGGAAGATAGCAAATACATGTCAACGCTGTCCTGGGTAGGACTTTAAACTGCATCCGGTTGTGGAGTTTGTTTAAACGTGGGAGTAATGAGGTTACCCTTTGCCACAACTGCCTCCGGGGCACCCTTGGGCAAGGTGCACCTGTATTTGCCCCAGTGCTTTTTAAGTGCTGTTGCCTTTGGGCGTAGTGTTGCCTTTGGGCGTGCTGTTGCCTTTGGGCGTGGTGTTGCCTTCGGGCGTGGTGTTGCCTTCGGGCGTGGTGTTGCTTTCGGGCGTGGTGTTGCCTTCGGGCTTGGTGTTGCCGTCGGGCGTGGTGTTGCCGTCGGGCGTGGTGTTGCCGTCGGGCGTGGTGTTGCCGTCGGGCGTGGTGTTGCCGTCGGGCGTGGTGTTGCCGTCGAGCGTGGTGGTTTTGGGTGTGTGGTTTTTGTTTTTAGTGTGGCCGGGGGGAGGTTGGTTTGTGGGGTATTTGGGTTGTCAGTGTGTGTGTGTGGTTCTATTGTTGTAATGAACATAATTTTCTGTTTGATTTGGTGGTGTGTGGATAGTTTTGCCTTTATGTTCCTGTCCGATCCGGTTTGAGTTTTGTTTTTTGTTTGTATGTGCCGTTTCGATGCACTTAAAAAGCACGTCAACGCAAGGATTACCGTATTGTGTACGATAAGCGTCTGTCCACACTTAAAACAGGTGCGGGGCTGCCCAAAATACCCACTATAAAGAGGAAGGACGGTATTTCCCTCTTCATTACCAACGGAACCGTCTCATTTCGTTCAGTATGCCCTTCAACTCACCCTCATTGTAGGTGACCCACTGTATATCGGAGACAGTTCCGTCCTGACTCAGAACCCTATTTACTTAACCTTTCAATTGCTGTTTCAGTCACCCAAGAAAGGCCAACTATGGCACCATCATAGGAAAGATGTTTCAGCCGTATCCAAAGATGATGTCACTGTCGTCTACCGCCGTGTCCGGTACGACGAAGTCGCAAGGTTGACGCAGTGGAAACGTGAAGTCTAGGCCCTTGTAATGGTCGTAGTTTTAGTAGTAGAATTGAGTCAACATACACGAAAGTAGAACGAAACTTCCCAAGCAGGTCTTCTGATTATCACTATGATTATTGGAGTATCGGGAATTACAGCTGTTTGATCGATTACATCTTCATTTTGTATCGTTTCAGTTCACAATTCGCATTCCTCTTCACTGGGCTGCGCAACAACCAACTCACACACACACAGAAGACGGTATTCCCATATGTTTTCAATGTAGGAGGCCAGGACACCGGAACCTAGCGAGATCCCCCATGAGCGACAGAGAAAATCAGGCGAGGTATCATTGGGAAACTCAACTGTCAGGGCTTGGGGGTCGCATCCCGGCAGTAGAAAGAGAACATAATAGACCCACTTGTGTAGCAGTTCACGAAGGTATCCCAGACCTAATCCAGACGGTACCTATCTAAGCGAGACAGTGTACTCAAAATATTTGTCATGCCTAGTGGACATCGGCGCTTATATTTCTATTATGCAGACTGGCATATTTTTTCACGGTCCCCCATGAGGAACGACTTCAATTGCAAGGAAATAGGTTGAGGATGGTTCTAGCAAATGGATTTCGGATTCCTCTTTAGCAGTTTTTACTGATGCAGCTGTCGTGCACGTATCTACCTTACAGTACACATGCAAGTTTTTGTGTTAGTCATCCTAGAGTCTCGGATGGTAAAATTCTCGCAATGACTGAATAAAGGAACTGAAGGAAAACAGTTTCCTGTTCCACTAACTGAACTCAACCAACAATGACCTTAGAATGACCAACAAACACTTGGTATGCGTGTTCTGAGAGCTTTTTAAGGACATAGACCAAACAGCCACTGAGGAACAAAGAACCCAAACCGGACCGGAGCAAAACGAAACCGACAACCACCCACAGAATCGCCAACATGCTTTCACCATCTACACCAAGCAAAGGAAACGACAGAGTCTGCCACCGCCAACAGAAACCCCCACCACACCCACCATCAACGATCACATTAACACAAGGCCAAAACAACACACGCCCAAAGGCAACAACACGCCGAAAGACAGCAACACGCCCGAAGGCAATCACAGCGCGGAGGGATACGGGGGTCCACCTGCCACACTCAAATCACTATTTAGTTTATTTACAGTATATACAACTATTTACATGCATGCAACAAAAACAAAACTCCCAAAGAGATCGAACGAGCCCGGCGGGGGATCGGGAACGTCCACTCTCTTCGGGAACCCAAACTGAACTGGGCAAATACAGGCGTACCTTGCCCAAGGGTGCCCCGGAGGCAGTTGTGGCAAAGTGTAACCTCATTATCCCCACGCTTAAACAAGCTCCACAACCGGATGCAGTGAAGTCCTACCCAGGACTGTTCTGAGAAGTAGACACACAAAGAGCTGAAGCTTTCTTAGAACACTTTATATATTGCTGCGGGTGCTTTTTAAGTGCACAGAATCGGACACTATCAAACAAGAACCAAACCCGGACCGGCAAGAACACAACCACGAACTACTTACAATCATTTGCAAATTTACCTTACACTAAGCTAGCAAAACAAAATTTCTGTGGCCAACATATACAACACCCCCAGCCCCACCACACAAAACTATTTAGAAACAGGAAAACAACCCACGCCAGAAGGCAGCAATACACCCGAAGGCAACACAACACGCCCGAAGGAAACACCACGCCCGAAGGCAACAACACGAAAATAGCACAGGGCAAATACAGGTGCACCTTGCCCAAGGGTGCCCCAGAGGCAGTTGCGGTAAAGGGTAACCTCATTATCCCCACGCTTAAACAAGCTCCACAACCGGATGCAGTTTAAAGTCCTACCCAGGACTGTTATATATTGCTATAACATTTAATTTCTTGCTCCAAGTTTCGCTTCAAATATGAGAAGGTTCAGTAAATGCAGTTACTGAAACGAAAATTGACCTGAAATACTAACGCATTGCCCTGCAAGTAACCATTAACTGGAGTTCCACTACTGAATTCTTGAAAACAGTCTGCTATGCCAGTAATCATGACAACAACCTTGGACAAGGTCACACTTACTGAGCTTTGTGCTCAGTGTGTTGTGATACTACATACTCTGCCACAGAAGTGCAACCATCTTTGAATGACCTCTAGTCGTAAACGCAGTCGAAAGTTTTATTATTTGATCAGTGTCATTAACAACTCTCATACAGATGTACCATAGGTGCAGTGAGCTGACCGTGGCATCACCATAGATGATGAATATTGTTGGGTACTGTTAAATTCATGCAAGGCTACAAGCCTACGAACAATTGCAAACAACAGGGGCTATTGTTTTGATTTTAAGAAAATATCGTATGATCAATAAACTGAGTCATGTGACCTGGCTTCCCAATCATGTAACTCGATGAACCACGAATTATTCACTGGAGTGATCTTTTTCTCTTTATACTTTATACCTGCATACTTCAATTTAAATGTGTTAATAAACTTTTAAACTGGAAATAGACAAGACTAATTGATTGTAAGGAACAGGCCATGGAATCTGAGCTGACAGGATATTTACAGATATCACATATTTCCTGACATAATCTGGAATATTCCAAATAACTTGTCAGGTACACCCTACTTATACAAACTTAGGAAAGAGATGGGATTTTACGACACACCAAGACGAAAGTGTTATATAGTGTCACCTACAAAAGAAAATAGTGCAATGTTGGGGTACAATTAGGTAAAAAAAAAAAAAAAAAAAAAGGGTGGGGGGTCAAATCTCATTAAAATCTCTAGGCAAATGCGGGAGTCATGTCAAAAATGTCTATACATTTTACTTTCCTTGAGAAAGCCCAGAATAAGCGAATGATCTTTTTGCTCAAATAAACTTTTCAGGTCTGGCACAGTATAGTACTTCTGGCGAATAGGGGAGTATTCACAACAGTCAACGAGAATGTGACTGACGGTGACGGCACAGTCACAGGGTATACAATATGGTCTCATCTCCGTGAAGTCAATAGCCATGGGTAAGGTAAGTGTGACCGATGCGAGCCCTAGTCCTCTGATTTAAGAAAATGCTCCAGTTCCCACACCCTGCTGATGAACGAGGACATAGTCGTTACGGGAAACAGCGGCTCCCCAGTAACAACTTACAGAGGGCAGGACGGTACTGGTGCAGTGGTCAGCCTAGTCGCCGCTTACTACATTTCCAGTTAGAATACTACATACCGTCAGCTAATGCGTACACGTTTAAGGTCTTCGCCAAAACTTGGAGTGTACTTGACCAAAGTCTCTTAGTAAGCAAAATATCTGTCAAGTTTCACCTTATGCCAGGCACCTAGGGTACTAAATATGAGTCAGGTAACGCAATGTTTTAGGAATTGGGGAAATCGTTTTAAGTCAGAGTTAGAATTTATAAAGCAGGTTGGGGTTATATTTTGAGAAATAATATTTAATAATTAACAATATAATAATTAATATTTTAAGTAATGGTCCTTCACATCCTTTACTCGAAATCACGTAAAAGGTTGAGAAATTTCCGCGAAAGAGGCGGATTTCACTATTGAATTGTACACTAAATTTGGGCTACAATCTTGGACAAAACTGTTGGAACACCTCCAACCATTGTACCGTGTACAATATGATGTCGTGCATGATTTAGGAAACCCTCGTCCCCCAGTACAGTGTTGCGCACGATTTACGAAACCCCCGTCCCCCAGTACAATGTTGGGTCCAAACTAAAGCGGTGCATCTCCAATTGACATTATTATCTCCAACATTGTACGGGGGAGCGGGGGTGTTCCAACGAGTTTTGTCCAAGATTGTCTAAGTTTAAGAAGGTCTTAAGTAGGAGCTAAAGATGGGATATTTTTTGACTGTGCACAAGGTGAAAACAACTGGGGCCCTTGTAACTGCCTATGACGTCATTTCCCAAATAGTGAGATCACTATGCATAATAAAAAGACATTATAAGTTGAGGGCGCTGTTGCGGAATTTCGCAAATCACAGAGAAGGGAGGTACTTTACGGACGCCAAGCGTCCACTGCGTCCAACAAAAGCAACAGTTTGCTTAAAGATTAGAGGCCATCGATGCTCTCAAAGGTAAACTATCAGCCTGGGCAGAATCTTTTCATAGGTTCAACTGCTTTCTACTTGGAAAGAACGAGCTTCACATTAAAGACCACTGTATTCTAGGCTATATAGTAGGCTGTCCACGTGAAAGTGTTTGGCGAAAAACCAGTGACGAATTGATGTCTGTTTGCACCGCTTACGGGAAATACTGAAAAGGTGGAACGGGAGGGGAGGCAATATATATATACATTATATATATATATATATATATATATATATATATATATATATATATATATATATATATATATATTTAAACAACAGGGAGAAGAAAACCATTCAGTAGGACTTCGAAAACGAAATAGCGCCACGATAAACAGTACAAAATAAAAAGTCCCTGGTCAATTGATCCTTTTGTGAACTAGTGTTTATCGTTTGAAACTGATTTACTCTTATTTGTAATGGGTTTTAAAATTGGTGTACACATTACTTTGGGGGGAAAAAGACTTCATGTGCATTTCTCCAGCAGTAAGTTGACTCCTTCTCTTCTCAGAGTCAACCTTAAAGTAATTGCGTCGACTTATTTAACTTGATTCCTTTGCAGTGACTACCGTTTATCGTTGATGGATGACTATATTTTTATTATTATTTTGAGAATCTGCCATAATGATTACATCCTAAGAGAATAATTATCATTACGCTTGAAAATATAAACTGAAGTTCTTAGTCTATCGCTCTAATTTCTCCGAAAACCTTTGAAAATTATGCTGCTAATTCTCAGACAATCTTGGACAAAACTGTTGGAACACCTCCAACCATTGTACCGTGTACAATATGATGTCGTGCATGATTTAGGAAACCCTCGTCCCCCAGTACAGTGTTGCGCACGATTTACGAAACCCCCGTCCCCCAGTACAATGTTGGGTCCAAACTAAAGCGGTGCATCTCCAATTGACATTATTATCTCCAACATTGTACGGGGGAGCGGGGGTGTTCCAACGAGTTTTGTCCAAGATTGTAGCTGCCTTGTAATACCCAAGCTGCGGCCGACGGTGTCACAAATATGTGCGGGGTTAATCTAGTAGTCCTTCATTTTGATCTCGCGGACGGTAACCTGACACTGGATTTGTATGGTGACGAATGTTTGGAACAAAATATGTGTGACTTGTCACGTTCAGCACTTAAATCTGCAGCTGAAGTGATTTGATGCGTACATTTTTAGCAAATTTAAAAGTTGACCTCGGATTTTTTTTTTTTTTTTCCATTGTAGAGATCGAAATATAGCCTCACAGAAGCCATGCTTAATGCCTAAAATCGCTAGTTTGACGGGGGCTTCGACCCCTGGACCTCCATCAGGGCTCTGCCTCAAGACCCGCAAGGGGGCCTGGAGCGGGCGCCTTGGCCCCACGCGGGCTTCGCGATCGTGTATCTTGCCTTCGGCAACATAGTCCCTTTTTTAAAATCCTAAGAGGTATTACAACGTTATGATCCCTGGTGTGCTTGGCTGCACCTCTGCGAGAAAACAGGAGACCAAAGTATCGCCATGCAAATTTGAAGGCACCGGTATCTAAAATCAACAAATGTTAGCTTGTGAAAGAAAGGCTTCTTAAATTATTCTCATAGTTATTGGTTATACGTGGGAAAAAGGCAATACAAATCGCAATTTTTACTGTTTTCGACCATAAGATCTGACTAAAAGATAATCGATGTGGGAATTGTGTTTAAGAATGAGGACTCAAGGCCGCAGTAGTCTCATATGGCTTTTGAAAATAAAGGTTGAAACAACCTCTGGATCACATCTCCCACTCGTATTTCATACAGTTGAAAAAATAGATGCGCGCGAAGCGTGTCGCCAAAAAGAAAGTTTTGAGAACATTTTGTGCAACTTCAGTCGTATGTTTTGAGTGATTCAGTGACAGCAGGTCCTTCTGTTCAAAGCAACATATGCATGAATGGTGTGTTTGTGCATAATTATTTTTCAGTCAATCTTTGGGGGAGGCGTACCAATGGTGAGTTGCTAAATCAACCATAAAATGTGCAGTAGCTTGTGTTTACACTGGCTGTTGCTTATCGATACTTCATGAAATTGTAAGCATGCTTCTTTCATCATTCCTGCATGTTTCATTAAAAGAATTCTGACAGAAATAAGTGGCAATTTTCACAAGTTTTCCTTTAAGATTAAGGTTGTATAATTAAATTTTACTGAGGAACTAAGGCTGCTTCTTACACAAACCCACAAAAAAAAAAAAAAAAACGGAAAAAGAACGGAAATGACAAGCCTGGCATTCAAGGATCATGGTTACTGTAAGTCATACACAGTTGAAGATACGGTTGTGAAAAGCAAGAAATCAACATACTAAGGACAAGAGGTAAGAACATTTGCAACAACAAAATATGCTAGCACAAGGTAAGGTCTCTTTTTTTGAGAGAAAAATCTGAAGAGGTTAAATGGTTTTCACTATATCTGTTTTTCATTAGGACAAAAGCGTATGAATATGTCAGAAATTGTTTTAACCTCCCCCATGTTTCAACAAGATAATGGCTAGCCAAAGTGAGTGAATTGCTGCCCAGGGTTAACCAATGAACCAACAGAAATGGGTGTTGAGTCTCCTGAACCTCTTGTATTGTCTTTGGTAATAGATGACATGGCTTATTAGGAAACAAGTTAATTTTGATGGAAAGGAGTTTGTTGGCTATGAAGACCTGGGGTTTGGCACAATAAATGAAGAAGAACAGAAAATTGCTACACAGTGTCTGGTTCTCATGGTTGTTGCAGTAAATTCTCGTTGGAAAATTCCAATTGGTTATTTTCCCCATGGTGGGCTCGATGCAAATATAATCAGTGAGGCTTTAGTGCAACTCGATGAAACGGGAGTTAAAGTAGTTGCAGTCATAAGAGATGGTTTGGGAATCAATTTGACCACTGCCAAAATACGTGGTGCTGTCTTGACATAAAATATTGCCAAAAATATCAGCGAAACCATGGTTTCAGCAGCCAGCTGACCCAAGTCAGAAAATATGGTATTTAGTTGATGCATGTCATGTAATGAAAATGATAAGGAATGTGTTTACTTTAAAAAAGACCTTCATCGATGGATTAGGTGGGAAAATAGAAAAATAGAGTGATCTCTTCTTTAGGAACTTAATAAAGGCATGTATGCTGCTTACAAACAGAACAAATATTTTCAAAATAATAAAATGAATGTGTCAATAGCAGCACAAACCCTGAGCAAATCGTCTGCTGACTGTTTGAAATTCTGTCAGATTTTGCATATGACGGGATTTCAAAATTGCAATGCTACAGTTAAATTCATTGAAGCTGTTGATAAATTATTTAACATAATGAACTCGAGAAACCTTTTTGGAAGAGGACTAAAAGTCCCTTAACGGTAGAAAACCAGACAAGGTGGACGCCTCCTTTTTCAGGAGGCAACAAGAATTAATCTCAAACTAGATGATGGAGCATATGTGGTACACTCGAGGTTAAGGACTGGATTTCTTGGTTTGTTGGCAAATACGCAGACACTTGTGTTAATGTCCAAAATTAAACCTTTAAATACCTCCTTACTTAGAAGTTGAGCCAAGACCATTTGGAACTATTTTCCCTGCAATTAGAGCCAGAGGTGGACATACCAATCAATCTGCTAAAGTTTCAAACCCTTTTGTCACAGATAAAGTCCCCAGCCACTGGAAATGTAAGAAGTCGAGATGACACCATAGTCCTTACCATTTAATCCCTTGCTACACTGTGCCAAACATGAAGACAGTATTTGACCCAGACTCTTTTCTTATTTTGTGACAGACAAACGGCATTTTGCTTAACATTCCACTTGAAATATAGCTGCCTTTTGGTGATAATTCAAATATGGTGTTTGAACAATATGCAATGGTTTCAAGGATAGCAATTTATTGCTCTCAGGACGCAGTTGCATAAAGAAAGAGCAATCACATCGGCTGCCAATGAATATTTGTGCAGACCCATTTATGTTTACAGGCAAATGACATCACCACTGGTTGGTAAAAGGGATGATACGATGCCTTTAAACTGTCACCACGATGGAAAGTACATTATCTGTCTACTTGCAATTGTCTGTCTACTGTCTACTCTACTAAATACAAACTTTAAACTGCATTGTTGCACATAATCTATGCCAGCTAGTGCCTACAGGGACATTAACCTGGAATAGTCTAATTATTAGCTTTTAAAGTATTTTCATGCTGGATTCATTTACTTGGCTCAGAATGAAATTGCAGCAGCTTACTCCACTGATTGTACGTGAAATCTTCATTTGTGAGAAAGTTTGACCTGAATAGCGTTGTATTTATTTGAAATTGTATATATTACATTTCTTTTATTTAATGAGTGTTATATCCAACTACTGTACATAACGGAACGAGCTGCAGGGATATCGGATCTCACTGCCGTTCACTGTAGATTTATCTTCTTTTATCATTACACGATTTGTTTTTTAAGTCATGTTGATGTAATCCACTTGGCTGGCAATGAAATTGTAGCATGTTTGCTACTTACTCTTTCCTTCATGATCATTTGTGTTCAAAGTTGCTTGGATTCAGTGTAACAAAATCCTTTCAGAATTTTAACCTTTGGTCGACATTTCGTTCGTTAAAAATGTACATTAAGGGGACATTTACAATAGGTCGTCATTTTTCTGACCACTCAATGTTTAAGCCATTTCTTTAAAACCTGTATGTATTGTAAGTACAGTAAAGCCATGTATAATACCTTCATGACGCCCTCCTTATTGTGTCTTTGTATAGGCGTATTAAACACAACGTATGGTATAAACCTTTGCACGTGAAAAAATGGGTGTTATTTCTTGCATCCTCTAAAAATGTATCTTAAGTGGACGGACAAGTATTACAAAATACCCTTAATATTTTGTTAATTTTATTTTTCATTGCATACGTCATATTATTAAAGATACCATATACTATTGTAGGCGCTTTTGAAGTTTATCATTTTTTTTTTTAATTTTCTAGTGTATTGATATGCAGATATATTTAAATATGTGAAATTGAAATATGTCCCCCTAAGGTCACTTTTAAACGAATGTCGACCTAAGGTGTGATCCAGCGTTATCACCCTCTTTGAATTTTCTTAAGCTGTTTAAATGTTTACATTGTTGATCCTCATTTCTGATGGAGTTTGATCTGAACCTCTTTGTATATGTCATTTACTTTGATATCCATAGTTATGATACAATGGCTGACGAGTCTCAACCAGGGCTGAGCACATAAATTTTAAAAATTTTGCCTAGTTGGACAAGTACCTTCCAGCTTTAACTTGTCAGTCATGATAGATTGACATGCAAGAAACTGCAAGCAGGTCAATTTCTATTTCAGAAAGACATTAAATTTACGTTTAACGTTTGAGGGTAAGTAATCCAATTGGGTCATCGAGGGCCCTGTACCAGAGTGAGCGTAGATGAAGACCAGCAATATTAGACATACAGCAAAGTTGAATGCTTCGGTCTCTATATTTATACCATTATTTCTCAGTTTCAATTTTTTTTCTATACAGTTACTAACCAAGTGCACAAGTTCAGATGAGAGAGCTTGCCAGACCTGATTTCTAATTGCCTTTGCAACTGCACATTCAGATTTTGAGATATGTGTATAGTTGCATAATAAGTGTATGGAATACAAAGGATTCAATTGCTTTGCTTTTATTCTTCATGCATATTATCAGGGATAGGGAAGGCCTCCCTGTGTCAGACCTGCCCACACTCTCCTACACCCCCGAAGGGGAGGGGGCTTCTCTGTTCGAAAATCTTTACTGCAATATATATATTTTTTAACCCTGACTCGTCTATTTGAGGTCAGGGTTGAGTACCTTAACTATCAGTTCCTCCTGTTGGATTAGCTCGAAACAACCGCACAATATTTTCTCACACTGATAATTAATATTTTGATTGCATGTTTCTGACTTTGGGGTTGATATGAACTGTCTCTCAATTATTCCAGCCAGTTTGAGGTACTCTCTCTACCTCAACTTTGAAGGGTTCTTACAGCATAATGCTTACATTGATAAGAGAGTAGAGGAAACTAACCTAACCAGTTTCTGTTCTAACTTGAACTGTTCTAATATGCTGCTTACTGATGGGGAAATAGACAAAAATGGAGAGAAACGTATAGGCTTGAACAATGTTTCCAGCAGATGACGTATTAAATTCACGGGAGCACAAAGGACGTACATTATTCAAACATTTGTTGACCGTGGTTTACTGCATATCTTAATCTTGAAACGATATCTCAAGACGGATAACCAATTGGTTGGGAACCGAGCCGTAAAACCTCATCTAACTCAACTCATACTTGGCATGTGGATTGTTCATTTATTGTTCATATTTAGCATGTAGATGGCGCATACAGAGCAGTTGATCCCCACTTTTTTAAGTGGAGGTCAATGGTTATTTTGGGTCACAAGATTTCAAAAGGTCAAAACCTTATGAACATGATATATCAAGTAGGATGACTGAGGAATCTCATGCTTGCGATGTGATTCGTACATAGTAATGCCGCCCGGGTAGGACAAGACTGGCAGTGTGCTTTTTACTTATGTAGAAACAAAGGAGAACTCAAACCTGACCGGACAAAAACACAACTCTGAACTATTTACAGAATTCTGTACATTGCGCTAGCAAACAAAATTTCTGTGATAATTATTTACAAAAAACACCCCAAACCCAAGCCAATTACGTAGGACCATTTACAATCTCAATATCCGCGTCCTCACCGACGACAGGACGACGTCCGCAGGCTTCCCCTCTCCCCTAAACACAGTATTACACCGGTCTCTCCACAAGGCCAGCTTTATGGAGGCCGAAACAAAGGTAAGTATCCCGCGAACACTTGTATTGCATGGCGGGGGTGACACACCATACAAAGCGTAGTCCTGTCTGACCGCCCAAAAACGTGAGGTGATCAGCCAGGGCTTGAAACCACTCCCAGAGGAGGGCCACAAAGCCACACTGCCAAAACACATGGGGCACACTCTCCCACCTTGTGCATCCAGTGCGGGGGCAAATGCCATCTCCAAGACGCCACCGAAGGCGCTTGAGATTCGATACAATGGCGTCGTGTGCGATCCGCCACAGCAGGTCACGCCGGCGGTGATCGAGTGACCTGCTGTGTACTACACGCCACACTTCCGGCCCTGAAGCATAGCCATTGGGTAGGACCTGACCAACCAAGTCAAACAGAACAGAAACCCAAAAGAAAACCGGGGCACAAACCATTCACACCAAATACTCTGGCTGGGACCTTATCTTTTTAATCCGTGGGCTCGGTACGGGCGTCCCAGAGTGATGGGTCCCCCTGTCTAACACCTTGCCCGAGGCCGACCTCTTTAGTGCAGGCTCTGGCCCCTCCCCCTCACACAAATCAAACCAACCCTCCCCCGAAGGTGGATCCTTTGGAGGAGACTCTGAGGAAGGCTCCCCGCCATCCGACATTGCCGAGTCTGAGGACAGATCGAGGTCTTCCTCTACTGTCGTTATTTCAAACTGCCTGGATGCCGTTGCTAAGGATGGCGGAGTCTACCTCAGGAGTTCTAGTACCACCCTCACACTGCTTGGAGGCAAGGAAGACCTGTTCCACCTCAAGTGCCGCCTCCTCTGATTCCTGTGTTGAATATTGTGGGCCTGTTTACGAGGGTTCAGGTGCCGACCCCACAACGGCACTGACACGAGCAGAGTGCGATGTGGGGCAGGCACCAAACACATGTCCCTCCCCACAGAGGTTGCACCGTACCTCGTTGGGACACTCTGCCTTGCCGTGCCCCAACTGCAAACATTTCCCACAACGTCTGTTGGGACACGACTTGGCTTCGTGTCCCTCCTCTCCACATCTAAAACAGGTACGGGGCTGGCAAATGTACCTAATGTGGGCCTTGGAACCCCCTATGAAGAGGAACGCTGGAATGTCCCTCACCAGTTCCATACGGAACTGTCTCTTGCCATTAAATATATCTTTCAACTCACCCCCAGTATATTTACACCACCGCATTTCAGAGACAGTTCCGTACTGACTAAGAACCCTCGCAACCTGGCGCTGATCGACCTCGAAGGGAAGGTAAAGCACCGTCACCGCCACAGAGCCATCATATGGGGTGACAGTGAACCCTCCTATCCCCTTCAGGCATGACAACCTTTACACGGGCAGCATCAGACTTAAACTTAGGGTAATACGTGTTGCGGGCCCAAGGGCCTGCAACATCTCAATTTCTTTAATTTCGACACCATTGTCTTTTAACACAGAAAACGCCTGTGACGAAGAGACACTCACCCCAGACGAAAACTCCAACTTAACAATTGTGCTATCCCGACCTCCGGGCATAGTAGCAGTTTGTGTGGCTCGAGGCCACGCGAACAAAAACTAAAAAAAACCTTAGTACTTTTTATTTTACCAAAACTAATCGTAAGATATAGTAAGAACACAAATTACTCAGGCAAACAGTCAAAAAAAAAAAACCGACACAGCAAAGCTACTCTTTCAGTACAGGACAACACGTACACCACAACGTTTTAACAGTAATGTTATCACGCAGTGGCCGGGGGGGAGGTTGGTTTGTGGGGTATTGGGTTGTCAGTGTGTGTGGTTCTATTGTTGTAATGAACATAATTTTCTGTTTCATTTGGTGGTGTGTGGATAGTTTTGCCTTTGTGTTCCTGTCTGATCCGGTTTGGGTTTTTGTTTTTTGTTTGTATGTGCCGTTTCGATGCACTTAAAAAGCTATCACGCAGTGGTAAAGGTTGAACATGGCAAAACGACGACGAGAGCGAAACGTCTTTTTACGTACATAGAAACAGGCACGGCGAAACAATGGCGAACTCAACCCGGCCGGACAAAAACATAACCGCGAACTATTTACAGAATTCTCCTACCGAACAAGAGAGCTTTTTACGTACGTAGAAACGGGCACGAGGAAACAAAGTAGAACTTAAACCTGACCGGACAAAAACATAACTCTGAACTATTTACAGAATTCTGTACATTGCGCTAACAAACAAAATGAACTATTTACAGAATTCTGTACATTGCGCTAACAAACAAAATGTCTGTGATACGGAACATAAAGGCAAAACTATCCACACACCACCAAATCAAACAGAAAATTATGTTCATTAGAAGAATAGAACCACACACACACACTGACAACCCAAACACCCCACAGACCAACCTCCCCCCGGCCACACTAAAAACAAAGACCACACACCCAAAGACAACACCACGCCGGACGGCAACACCAAACCCGAAGGCAACACCACGCCCGAAGGCAACACCAAGCCCGAAGGCAACACCACGCCCGAAGGCAACACCACGCCCGAAGGCAACACCACGCCCGAAGGCAACACCACGCCCGAAGGCAACACCACGCCCGAAGGCACCACTAAGCCCGAAGGCAACACTAAGCCCGAAGGCAACACTAAGCCCGAAGGCAACACCACGCCCGAAGGCAACACCACGCCCGAAGGCAACACAACGCCCGAAGGCAACACTACGCCCGAAGGCAACAGCACTTAAAAAGCACCGGGGCAAATACAGGTGCACCTTGCCCAAGGGTGCCCCGGAGGCAGTTGTGGCAAAGGGTAACCTCATTACTCCCACGTTTAAACAAACTCCACAACCGGATGCAGTTTAAAGTCCTACCCAGGACCGGTTTGAGTTTTGTTGTGGCAAAGGGTAACCTCATTACTCCCACGTTTAAACAAACTCCACAACCGGATGCAGTTTAAAGTCCTACCCAGGACCGGTTTGAGTTTTGTTTTTTGCTTGTATGTGCCTTTTCGATGTACTTAAAAAGCCCCCCCCCCCCCCCCAAAATGTCTGTGATAACTATGTACAGCTAGCTTTTTACGTACGTAGAAACGGGTACGAAGAAACAAAGGAGAACTTAAACCTGACCGGCAAAAGTACAAAGGTGAACTTTTTACAGAATTCTGTACATTGCGCTAGCAAACAAAATTTCTGCGATAACTATGTACAAAACCACCCCGAACCCAAACTAGTTACATAGGACTATTTACAATCTCACTAGGCAAAACTATTTACATACCCATTTACATCAACTGAAGAGTGTTCAGGTTGAGTCTGTTCAATGCTTTTTTGTAACTATGGGTGCTCCTTACGTGCTCCGGAACAAAACACCGGACGTGACATGAAACTCAAGGACAACTATATACACCAGGCCAGCATTCATGTGGCCAACCCCTACTATTTACAGTATTAACAATGTGATGTGCTCTTTACATGCTTGTAGCCGGGCGGACCTAATGTGGAACAAAGCAAACCTATTTACACTGAACTACCAAAAAACTGTGGCATGCATGGGCACAGACACAAACAGAACAGAAACCCCAAAAGAAAACGGGGACACAAAGGCAAAACCATTCACACTAAATACTCTGACTGGGACCTTATCTTTTTAATCCGTGGGCTCGGTAAGGCGTCCCAGAGTGATGGGTTCCCCTGTCTGATACTTCTCCCGAAACCGACCTCTAGTGCAGACTCTGGCCCCTCCCCCTCACACAAATCAAACCAACCCTCCCCCGAAGTTGGATCCTTTGGAGGAGGCTCTGAGGCACGCTCCCCGCCATCCGACATCGCCGAGTCTGAGGACAGATCGAGCTCCTCCTCTAATGTCATTATTTCAACCTGTCCGGGTTGAACAGACGTCGTTATTTCAACTTGACTGGGTTGTCGTTTGCTAAGGGTGGCGGAGTAGTCTACCTCAGGAGTTCCAGTACCTCCCTCACACTGCTTGGAGGCAAGGAAGTCCTGTTCCACCTCAAGTGCCGCCTCCTCTAATTCCTGAGTTGAATACTGTGGGCCTGTGTTGCGAGGGTTCAGGTGCCGACCCCACATCCGCACTGACATGAGCAGAGTACGATGTGGGGCAGGCGCCAGACACATGTCCCTCTTCCTCACAGAGGTTGCACCGTACCTCGTTGGGACACTCTGCCTTGCCGTGCCCCAACTGCAAGCATTATCCCACATCGTCTGTTGGGACACGACTTGGCTTCGTGCCCCTGCTCTCCACATCTAAAACAGGTACGGGGCTGACAAAAGTACCTAATGTGGGCCTTGGAACCCCCTATGAAGAGGAAGGATGGAATGTCCCTCACCAGTTCCATACGGAACTGTCTCTTGCCATTAAATATACCTTTCAACTCACCCCCAGTATATTTACACCACCACATTTCAGAGACAGTTCCGTACTGACTAAGAACCCTCGCAACCAGGCGCTGATCTACCTCGAAGGGAAGGTAAAGCACTGTCACCGTCACAGAGCCATCATATGGGGTGACAGTGAGCCCCTCTACCCCCTTCAGGCATGACACACCCTTAACACGGGCAGCATCAGACTTAAACTTAAGGTCATACGTGTTTCGGGCCTCAAGCGCCTGCAACATCTCTATTTCTTTAATTTCGACACCATTGTCTTTTAACACAGTAAACGCCTGTGGGGGAGGGACACTCACCCCAGACGAAAACTCCAACTTAACAATTGTTAAGTTTAAACGTGGGAGTAATGAGTTTACCCTTTGCCACAACTGCCTCCGGGGCACCCTTGGGCAAGGTGCACCTGTATTTGCCCAGTGCTGTTGCCTTTGGGCGTAGTGTTGCCGTTGGGCGGGAGCTTTTTACGTACGTAGAAACGGGCACGAGGAAACAAAGTAGAACTTAAACCTGACCGGACAAAAACATAACTCTGAACTATTTACAGAATTCTGTACATTGTGTGTTGCCGTTGGGCATGATGTTGCCTTTGGCCGTGGTGTTGCCTTCGGGTGTGGTGTTGCCTTCGGGCGCGGTGGCCTTTGTGGGCCGGTTGATTGACGGGTGGGACTTTGTTTTGGGGTGGTTTGTGGGCTAGGGTGTTGTTTTCGGGTTGGCTGCAGTGGCAGTTTCTGAACCTCAGTAGTAACTAACACTTGTGTTCCCTGTTGCATGGTGTGTAGTTTGTTTGGCAGAAACAAAGCGCGGTCGCAAACAAATGGACACGACCAGACCTACTTATCACCTACAACACAAGCACGCTATAAGGTTTTATGCACAATTGCAATTAGTAGTACAGCTATCACACAGTGATAAGGTTGAGCACGGCAAAGCGACGAGAGCTCGACGAAACACGTCTGCTCTCGTCAAAGACCTGAACATTTCTGTGTTAGCAATGTAAAACACCACCTGGAACCCAAGCTTATCACACAGGGCTATTTACAATCTCACAAAAGCACGTGAAAAGCACACTGCGCTTTTTAAGTGCATATGTCCTGGGTAGGACGTTAAACTGCATGCGGTTGTGGAGCTTGTTAAAGCGTGGGGATAATGAGGTTACCCTTTGCCACAACTGCCTCCGGGACACCCTTGGGCAAGGTGCGCCTGTATTTTTGGCCCAGTTTTGTTCAGTTTTTTGTTTTTGTGTAAATAGTGTATATAGTGTACATAGTGTAAATATAGCAAGTTGACTCCACCCCGGACCCCTCGTGGCAGGTGGACCCCGCCCCGGACCCCTCGTGGCCCCTGTTGTTGGTGTCTGGTTTTTTTGATTGTTGGCGGTATGTAGTATTATTGGTTTAGGGTGGCCGGGGGGAGGTTGGTCTGTTGGGTATTTGGGTTGTTGTCAGTGTGTGTGTGGTTCTATTGTTGTAATGAACATACTTTTCTGTTTGATTTGGTGGTGTGTGGATAGTTTTGCATTTATGTTCCTGTCCGATCCGGTTTGAGTTTGTTTCTTGTTTGTATGTGCCGTTTCCATGCACTTAAAAAGCGCTTTTTAAGTGCATAGAAACGGACACTTGTCAAACAGAAAGACCCAAAACCGGACCGGCAAAAACGCAACTGTGAACTATTTACAAAACTATTTTACATGAAGCTGGCAAACGAAAAATTCTGTGGCCAACATGTACAATCACCTCCAGCCCACCCACCATACAGGACTATTTACAAAGGAAAAACTAATGGAAGCAACACAATATTTACAGGTTAACCGTCACCCGGCCCGCCCTTACCGAAACGAGTGGACCCCACCGCCTGCCGAACGTCGTCCCTGGCAAACGAACGAAGTCAGCCTTCACCCTGAGCTTAATCTCTGTAAACACCGACGCCAGGAGGACGTCCGCGGGCCTCCCCTCTCCCCTAAATACAATATTACACCGGTCTCTCCATAAGGCCAGCTTTATGGAGGCCGAAACAAAGGTAAGTATCCCGCGAACACTTGTATTGCATCGCGGGGGTGACAGACCATACAAAGCGTAGTCTTGGCTGACCGCCCAGGTGTTGCAAAACGTGAGGCGATCAGCTAGGACTTGAAACCACTCCCACAGGAGGGCCACAAAGCCACACTGCCAAAACACATGGGGCACACTCTCCCACCTTGTGCATCCAGTGCGGGGGCAAATGCCATCTCCAAGACGCCACCGAAGGCGCTTGAGATTCGTCACGATGGCGTCGTGTGCAATCCGCCACAGCAGGTCACGCCGGCGATCGAGTGACCTGCTGTGGACTACACGCCACACTTCCGGCCCTGACGCATAGTCGTTGGGTTGGACCTGACCAACCAAGTCATCAAAAATGGACCGGTACAGGTCCCCCGCACTGGACTGCGAAATGTCCACAACAGTTGACATGATACGGAAAGTGTCCCTCATCTGACAGTATGCCTTCGTGGGCCTCCAGCTGTGAGGTACACTGTTGCTAAACAGGGTAGGCAAGAACCAACGGAATGATAATCCACCCCAATAACGGACAAAGTAGGCAAACGGCATCTGACTGTCGACGGCACTGAAAACACATTTAGTCAGGAGAAAACGGAGCTTTGAAGGAAAGTGCACGAGGCCCAATCCCCCCTGCCTAGGAACCTGGTACACCACTTTTCTTCTGACCAGCTCCGTTTTCCCTGACCAAAGAAACCTAAACACGGCCCTCTCGAGTCGCACCAGGACACCCTCTGGAGCGGCCAGAACAGTGCCCGGATACCACAAGAGAGGGTAAACGAAACGATTGATAATTGTTACCTTCCCCAACAGACTAATGTAGCGATCGCCGAAGTCCTTCAACCGAGCTTCCACCAGGTCCACTTTCTCATTCCAGGTAAGTGACTCGGGTGAACCGTAACCAAACCATATGCCATTGATTTTTATGGCGTCGTCTACCCATGATGCCGCGAAGGGCAGTTGTTTCGACCGCCACTTACCTAGACGGAGTCCTTTGGTCTTGGTGGGGTTCAGTGTGGCACCTGTCGCTCTTTGAAAGGTAGACAGCATGCCAGTAAGGGCTCTGAAGGAAGCTAGGTCGGAGACTACGCATGTGACGTCGGACACGACTTGGCTTCGTGCCCCTCCTCTCCACATCTAAAACAGGTACGGGGCTGGCAAAAGTACCTAATGTGGGCCTTGGAACCCCCTATGAAGAGGAAGGATGGAATGTCCCTCACCAGTTCCATACGGAACTGTCTCTTGCCATTAAATATACCTTTCAACTCACCCACAGTATATTTACACCACCGCATTTCAGAGACAGTTCCGTATTGACTAAGAACCCTCGCAACCAGGCGCTGATCGACCTCGAAGGGAAGGTAAAGCACCGTCACCGCCACAGAGCCATCATATGGAGTGGCAGTGAGCCCCTATACCCCCTTCAGGCATGACACACCCTTAACACGGGCAGCATCAGACTTAAACTTAAGGTCATACGTGTTTCGGGCCCAAGGGCCTGCAACATCTCAATTTCTTTAATTTCGACACCATTGTCTTTTAACACAGAAAACGCCTGTGACGAAGAGACACTCACCCCAGACGAAAACTTAACAATTGTGCTATCCCGACCTCCGGGCATAGCAGCAGTTTGTGTGGCCTGAGGCCACGGAATGAAAAGATAAAACTCTGACCAGGTTTTACAAAAGACAAAATTTAGGATAAAGCACGCTATAAGGTTTCAAGCACAATTGGAACAAGCAGCAAAGCTATCACAGTGACAAAAGTTGAGCACGGCGAAACGGTGAGAGCGAAACGAAAACACGTCTGCTCTCGTCGAAGACCTGAACTTTGCTTTTTAAGTGCATCGAAACGGCACATACAAACAAAAACAAAAACTCAAACCGGATCGGGCAGAAACATAAATGCCAACTATTTACAAACAACTAAATCAAACAGAAAATTATGTTCATTACAGTAATAGAACTATATGTACAGATATTTACATACACATATATACATATTTACAACATATTTACAACTGTGCTTTTTAAGTGCATCGAAACGGCACATACAAACAAAATAAACTCAAACCGGATCGGGCAGAAACAAAAACGCAAACTATTTACACACTACTAAATCAAACAGAAAATTATGTTCATTACAGTAATAGCACAATATATACAGATATTTACATACTTTTTGCAACAACTTAAATACCTTACAGACCAACCTCCTTCCAGCCACCCCAAACCAGTATTTCCAACCCCTTGTAAGGGCACAGATATGTATACATATACATATTTACAACATATTTACAACTGAAGTACCTCAGAAGCCACATATGTACAAACACAGTACTATTTACACATTACAGTCAATTCATATTTACAAAATCAATATTTACAAGTTGACTACCACCCGGTCCGCCCTCACTGAAACAAGTGGACCCCATCGCCAACCGAACGCCGACCTTGGCAAACGAACGAAGTCGGACTCAACCCTCAGCCTAACCTCCGCCCTCACCGACGCCAGTACGACATCAGCAGGCCTCCCCACCCCCCTAAATACAATATTACATCGGTCTCTCCATAAGGCCAGCTTTATGGAGGCCGAAACAAAGGTAAGTATGCCTTGAACACTTGCATTGCATGGCGGAGGTGAGAGACCATACAAAGCATAGTCCTGGCTGACCGCCCAGGTGTTGCAAAACGTTAGGCGATCAGTCAGGACTTGAAACCATTCCCAGAATAGGGCCACATAGTCACACTGCCAAAACACATGTGGCACACTCTCCCACTTTGTGCATCTTATACGGGGGCAAACGCCATCTCCAAGACGCCACCGAAGGCGCTTGAGATTAGTTACGATGGCGTCATGTGCGATTCGCCACAACAGGTCTCGCCTGCGGTAATCTAATGATCTGCTGTGGACTACGCGCCACACATCCGGCCCTGAGGCATAGTTGCTGGATTGGATCTGGCCAACCAATTTATCAAAAACAGCCCGGTATAGGTCCCTTGCACTTGACTGCGAAACATCCCCCACTGTTGACATAATACGGAGCGTGTCCCTCGTTTGACTGTATGCCCCCGAAGACCTGAACTTATTTTCTGAGGACGAAAGCACGTCCGCCCTCGTCGAAGACCTGCACTGAACTGTCAGACGTGTTTTCGTTTCGTTTGGTTCTTCCTGTTTGATAGTGTCCGTTTCTAGGCTATGCACTTAAAAAGCAAAGTTTTCGTTTCGCTCTCGCCGCTTGGCCGTGCTCAACTTTTGTCACTGTGTGGTAGCTTTGCTGCTTTTCATTTTTACGTAAATAGAAACTGGCATGGTGAAACAAAGGCGAACTTAAACCGGGCCGGACAAAAACATAACCGCGAACTATTTACAGAATTCTCCTACTAAACATTTCTGTGTCAGCAATATAAAACAACACCCGGAACCAATTGTGCTTAAAACCTTTTAGCGTCAGTCAGCTCGCAGAGCCACGAAAAGTCGCTTCTTTTCTGGTTTGAGTATGCATGACGTCACACGTTTTGCATATATAATTAGCTCAAACTACCCGTTTTAAATTCCAAATTTCGACCATAAAAACATTTTTATTTTAAAAATTGTTCATCAAATATCACGAAGAACACATTTCCCGATATTTTCCCGATTTTTTAAACTCGTCAAAACAGTTTTTGTTTCGTTCCGAAAATTTGGCTTTTTATCGAAAATAAGGCCTTTGGCACAGTATGACAGAAAGAGAGGCCATTGGAAAATTTGTTAGCTAACATAAAAATCTAATTTCATAAGCAACCATTTCTGAATACGGTCAGGTGTTCGCAAGTTTTCAGGGTACCCGTAAGTCAAAACAAGAAACAAGGTTCACCCCGCGTACGCAGGACGTTCGTATCTGTATATTTAGTACACATACCAGATATGCGAAAACGTGACGATCATGAACTTGCGCGATCCCCTTTTGATGATATTAATTAAAATTGCAGGTGTAGCAAGTTAATAAATATGTTGTGAAAGCTGTCGATGGGTGGGCTACGTAGGGGTCATTAATTTGGCAGCTAGTAGCATAGACTACTGGTACTGCGCTGTATATACATATATCTATACATAATATGGTAGTGGATCATTACTCCAGCCACTTACATGCTCATCATTATGCTTCTGCTTGGGTAACTGGATCACTCTCATCCTAAGAATCTTTCTCAGAATAAATTCCAATCCTGGACATTTTTTGTTGGCAAAAATTTCCTCTGGCACAAGCACCTGCATCGTGGATTGTGCCTTAATTGTCTAGTAGGAAATGTCATCTGGGTTGGGGGGGGGGGGTGGTGGGGGTCTGGCTGCAGAGAGGAATTGCTAATTGTAGACAAATACATGCCAGTGATAATTGAGTTCACCGTTTCACTTCAAATTACCTACATTCATTTGTTGTTCACAAATTTTTAGTTGGCCATACCCAGATTTACCTGCCCCGATCCCAACACTTTTATGGGTTATATATGATAATTATGAATTGTAATGCAGGCTAGGGCAGCATGATTAAAAGCACTTGTAAAATTTGTTGTAGATCCCTACTTTATGTCTCACTGGCAATATGCCAAGATCAGGGGATGGGGTAGGAAGATTCAAACCTGATCGTAACTAATTATAAGTAAGAAATCGGCTTATTATATTAGACCATCAATGTCATGGGATAATCACTGATCTGGTGAAGAAGGTAAAACATGCATGCTCCAGCCTGGTTTAACAAAGTTCTCCCTGACTTTAAGGAATCCATTGTTACCCTGTAGCTACTTTAAAGATCAAAGCATTTCTTGGGTAAATTGGGGCCATTGAAAGCAAGTCGGAAGTATTTTGTAAGCCTCAACCCATAATGATTAGAAAGTCCAGCTTCTACTGGTAATCGCACGGGGAATATAGTCCAGCTGCCCCAATGGTTTGTTCATGCACTCCACTGTATCAGTGCACTGCTTTCAAGGTTCAAGTTAACATTCACAAGCTCTTTCAAATGTCTGAAGTAGAATATTATTGTAATGGGCTAGCTTAGTGTTGGTCTGGTGGTTTGTTTTAATTAATAGGGTTTGGACTTAAGAGCATCTCATGGGGAGTGCTTAGCCCTCCTTTGATCTTGAGCCTGCTTTTGGGGGCACACCTCCGTTAGCTGCTCCATTGACTTACACACTAATTTACTTCTGTTACATACCCCCCACAGCCTTGTCAAAGTTCACAACCCCCATAAGCTACCCCTCACATGAAAGCCAATAAGTTGGCCTATCATGGCACAACAAATTTACCATACCATGACCGTTTAGATTTTGAGCTACAAGGGGAAGAAGTTTAGAGGGTGTACACCTGCCCTTATTAATCCGCAAAGTGACGGAAATTACCTCTTTTTCACACCAATTATTGAAACAGTCTAAATCCCCTCCAATCCATCCAAATTTGGCAACACTCATCCATTGACATCTCCTCTTTCATATCCATAAAAAATCTGCCACAACTGATCATCTTAACATGAGTAATTCACACCTAATATAGACCTAAAATTGACGGTGTACTTTTGGCACTACTTTCCTTAGGAAGGCCGTTCCTCTAATAGAGGTGTGCCCCCTTAAGAGGACATCAAGGTGGGAAAGCAGTCTCCAAATTTTGCATGGACATTCATGTTATGCTTCTAAATAATGATTAAAACTTTTATCTTTTTTTTCCCCTTTCTTTTTCCAAGAGGTAGTCAGTATTGCACCATTACCCAGTTTTGTGTACAATTTTGTCCTTAACATGTACATTAGAGAGAGCATGGACATGGTGACATAGGCTCATCAAACAGCATATTTTCTGAACAGAGGATTGTCATGATGATTTGCAGTTCACCTTAGAGGGCAGTGGGACTCGATGGTCTATCCTTGTGCAGAAAACCAAGTGCCTGGCAGGCAATTATAAGCAAGTTGAAGTACATCATTCCAAATTATACTAAATCTGTGGAAAAAAAGAGAAAAAAATCACCTCTAACATCATCATAAACAAAAAAGTTGCAGTGTAAAGAGTGATGCAGGTCAGAAAAAAATTGCCATTACCATTTTGAATAGCTTGCAACAGCTCAGTGGCCCTTTAACATGGGTTGAAATGCATTGTTTGGGGCCTGAAGTCAATAGAGGGCGCTGTTCATGTCTCCAAATAACTGCCAAATTCAAATTGCTGACATACTTCAAACAAACGGAATAGCTAACACATGTGATCAGAAACCCTCAGATTATTTTCTTTTTCAAAGGAATTCATTCATTTGTAATTGTTCTTTTAATATTTTATCTCAGGTGTCAGGGATTTTGCCACTGTAGAGGAGAATAGAAAGGCAGGGAAGTGACTATGGCCAAGAGGAAGGAATGAAGAAGAGAAAAGCAACCACCTTCAAGCTGAACAACAAACATGCCTGTAAAGTCACAGCTGGACAAATTCGTTGCTGGAACCTGTCTAAACGAAAGTGCTTGATAATCTCTCTCAGACTCCACAAAAGAGTATAAGAGGAGTGACTAGGAGAAAGAATATGAGAGGGTTGTTCTTTCTTCACGACAGTTCAGGGTGAGGGTTACAAAATCTATCCACACAATGTTGTTAAAAGAAGGGCCTCTTTACTAATCGGAGCCAGGGTAAGCTTTGATGAATTTGAACAAACTTTGTATGAGAAATCGGAGGAAGGCCTCTGCCGTGGGGTTGAAGGATACAGGTTAATGTATGTTGGAACTGTTACAAGAGTCATACAAGAAGCCACCCATGCTCACCTGGCTGCCAATTCACATTGTCCTGGCATTTTAGTGGCTCTGGCTGATTTGGAGATAAAAACGAGGTGCCGGTGTGGAGGAAGTATTTGGATGTCGTATCTGTAACTTCAAAACTGACAGAAAACCATTGTATAGGGGAGTTCCTCAGAAAAGGCCCCGGTGAAAACCCGAGGTGAAACTGAATGTTACTTTGCAGCTAGCCTTTGCCCTACATAATACTTGCATCTCGAGTGTGGGTGTGCACACGAGATTCTTGAGTTGCCTCTCTTCGACAAGTCCCTCAGCCAGCAACTGCAGAAAGGTCAGCAAAACAAAGGTAGGCCTCTCATATCCTGGAGAGAAGAGACAAAAGAGACATGTCAGTCAAGCGAAAATTAGTTAAAGATAACCCTGCAGTTGAGAGAGGTCTGCCACCCCGACACCGCAATACATGCTTAACTTGACAGGCAGTACAACAATCCACTACGAAAACAGTCGAAAACAGACTCCATTTGCTCCTGCCACTCAATGGATGAGATGTTCTTGTTGAGGATGCTAGCACAGGATAATTCATTATCGGGTAAAAATCACAAACGATTAAGCTTTGCTCCCTGGTAATTCAAGACGTAGTAAAGGAGAGGATGTTCAGTTGCCCTGGCCATGTGGGTTGTTTCACTGCCACGGTGAGCCCAGATTTTTGGCATAGGCAACGAGGGGAGGATGGTGGGTTGAAAAAAAATTGCGAGTAAGCTACTGGATGGAAAAAAAACACCCTCTAAAAGGTTAGCCAATTAACAACAGATGCTGATGGAAAAGGGATTGCCAGGGCCTTAATAAAGTTTATTGAAGAGGGTTACAGGTAAGGACAGGCGCGGTCTGGAAAAATACTGTTGGATTGAGCAGCCCGTGTTAAACAGACAGTGGTGTTTGGTTGGGCAGAGCTGTTAGCAGCACAGAGTTCTTCTTCTGACATGTCGCCCAGCTAGAACTGTCTCGTTAAGAAAGCGTATGCTTCAAGAAAGCGGTTTGCACAGGACCCTAAGCCATCGAGGTTCCAGGCTGCAATAAGTGCATGCAGGAAGGCCATGAAAACATAATCATTCCTAAGGTTGTGGCTAGCAATTGAGGGGAATTGTGTTGAGTTTGTTATCCTAAAAATGTTTATAGAATCAAATCATGAAATCATAATACGCCAAACTGACGAAGTAGGGGCTGCCACTGTCCTATACCGTGCTGATAACATCAAGGAGGCGGAATCTCAACTCAGCAAATCAAATTTCTAAAGGAAACTCTCCTCTAACCGTGTTCACTTTTTGAGAAAACTGCAAAATCTGATTCTTTTTCTTGTGAACTGGTCGACAAGGTAAATTTGTACATTCCTCCGTCACTTACAACTGGGTCATTTTATACAATACCTAAGTTACATAAAGTTTCCACGCTTGTTGAAGACAAATTGTCTTCTGTGAATGTACTAAAATGGCCCCTAGCTATGCTGTCATTTTCATGGCCAATGTTGAAAATAAGATGCTGGCGGGCTACCTTTACAACCGTTGCATTTTCATAGATGTATTGATATTTTTTTTTCATTTGGCCTCATGGCTTACCTAGCCTGCATTCTTTTGTATCGTTTTGTAATGCTTTTCACCTTTCCATTAAGTTTACATTTGATTTTTCTGACAAGGAAATCCCTTTTCTTGACGTACTAGTTAAGTTACATAGCGGTTCCATAGCAACTACCCTTTACTGTACACCAACGGACACCCATGGCTACCTGAATTTTAACAGTTCCCATCACATCAGTTTGAAACACATCTATTGTATATATATTGGCACAAAAACATCTAGGTTTTACACCCTTCCCAAAACGCACAAAGAGCGTGACCATCAGGGTTTTCTTAAAATCAGACCGATGATCTCGGGGAGAGGGTCACCCATCGAAAGGCTCTTCCAATTTGTTGACCATTTTATTAATCCTGCTATGCAAAAACTAGATTCCTTCATTAGAGATAGCAAGGATCTTTTGAACAAGATAGAAGCTATCAACAGGGAAGGCCCATTGACGAATGTATGGCTTTATTCACTATTGACGTTAAGTCAATGTATCCCAGCATGCCCAGGAGCCTAGGAGTTAAAGCTGTAAAACTAGCGCTAGATCAAAGAGAGGTCCGCATTCAATCAACGGAAAATCTACTTAAATGTTTGGACATTTGCTTCAAAGAAAATCATTTTGAGTTTAATGATAATTTCTACAGCCAAATACATGGAACTTCCATTGGCCCCAAAATGGCCCCTGGTTATGCGTGTCTGGGCATGGGGTTAGTGGAGAACGAGCTTATATCTAAGTCCCCTCTGCACCCCAAGTGCTGGTTTCGGTATATTGACGATATTGTCTGTAAAAGAGCCATCTAACGTAAAATATAAGGAACATTTTTTGCAGAAGACAGACTCATGATTGTAGTTTCAATTGACAAGTGCATAATATTTTTTTAAAATAATGACCAAAGTATGGCAGTTTTGTCCCCAAAACAGGCTCTCTTAAAAAAACGTTCTCCATTATTCATCAACTGATGTCATTTTTTGAAATAATCTAGTGCTGTTAATTAATCAATTCATTATGGCAACTGTCCTTGCCTTTAATTTCTCGAGCTCCAAGATGCTCGGCTGAAGAGGCTCTGACCAAACTATTCCATCAGTCAGGGTCAGAGTCATCTGAAGTAGACATTGAGAATGTCCAGGCAGAGATACTGTAGATCTATCCTGACTAAATTCTTTGTGACAGGAGATAATGGCCTAAAGTATGCCTATTGGTAGGGTACAAAAACATTTTTTTACAAGTGCCCTGTTTGTACAATACCTGCACTTCCCCAAATTAGACTGTAAATAGACTGAAAATACCATTCTAATTATGTCATTTGTGAAGATCGCCGGCCCATATACCCAATTATAAGATGAGAATTTGAAAAATGGTACAATATGTCAATAACCATGAAAGGTCTGGTAAGGGGCAGACAGGTTTTTGATTGACGTAATGGTTTTGCTACTGTGTATACAGTGAAACAATTCTACCCTTACAAAAAAAAGTGTGGCATGCCACATGTGAACACACGTAATCACGTGTGGCAGAGCATATGAAAATACATAAGGCAAAAAGTGTGGTTATGCGTGGTGACACATGTGGTATTGGAACCAATCTGACACACAGGACCACGCTTTTCCCTGCATGATTGTCACACCTTGAAATCTGGGTCAAAGTGGGAAAAGCTGCCTCAAGTTGATACATGTGGCTTACCAGGGCAAAGTGTGGCAAACAAGGCCAGTGAACGAAATCGAACTATTGAATTTACTTTACTCAGCACCACACTTCTCCACACTTTGCCTACTTTACCCCAGTTTGCCTCCTGTTACACGTGTCAAAGCGTGATTTTCGGTTTTACACACATTGCCTCATGTTCAAACTGTGAAAATGCTGGTCAATGCATGGCACTTTGAAAAAGTGTGTCAACTGTTTATTAATGACACACATTGTCACGCAAAAAATCACAGAAATTTCACGCCTCTCCACACCGCACCATAGTTTTGCACAGCTCGACACAGTATTTCACGTGTGGTATTGGAACTTTTGCCACATAATTTTTTTTTGTAAGGGTATGCTTTCCTTGTCGAGCAAGACTGGAAATTAAATGTTTACTTCTGGGAGGGATTTTCCTGGAAGCAAGTTTTATTTCCATCTCAATAAACCAACTTGCCACATGGAAGAAACCTTTCAGCTTCCTTCGTTATACACATTTTCTCTAGACCCAAATTTATCAATTTTGCCAAGTCTGTTAATGAATGTTTAATTTCTCTTGTAGGTGAAGAGATAAGCGGAGATGTACTGCCACTTACAACAGATGATTTAAAAGTTATTGCACCAAAGATTGGCCAAAGAAAATTGTTGATGAAGACTTTCCATGGCCTCGTTGCTATGGTACAGTTTGCGGCTACTCTTGTAATCTCTACTTTCTGTTTTTGGATTCCAAATGCATACTGTAATTCAACAATGTTTGAATGGCATGTTATACCCTTTTCGTTGCAACAGCTGTGATGAATTTTCAAAGCATTTGATTTTGAAACACCAAAATGATTCTGGATTCATGTCACATGTAATATGTGCTCTGCTACCTACTGTAAGTATGCATCATTTTAGAAAACATCTCAGAAGAAAACACCAATTTGATCATGATGAACAAGATATAGCAGAGTGCAATGATGACTGCGATGAAGATGAGAGAAACGTTATGGAAGGTTTTGATGTACATCAATTATCACAGTCTTTAACATCAATGGCAGCTGCTTTTATTCTCAAACTGCAAACTACCAACAATCTTACAGAATCTGCAGTTGATGATGTGGTGCCTTACTGTAGAGATGTAATAAATATAGTGTAGAATGCAAAGACTGATTCTATAAAATAACACTGCTTGAATAAAGGAATTGATATTGGAGCTCATCTTAGTGATATCCGTAATTATCAACCATTTGATGGCTTGAACTCGACAAGACAGCGCTCCTCATTTTTAAAGAATGCTTCAATTGTATGGAACCAGTTGCAGTTCAACTTGGGGGAACAATGTGTTGTAAAAAAGCTCTCAAATGGTAAAAGGAGGCCAACTTTATCACCCCAGTATGGGTACATTATACCCTTTTGGGAATCACTGCAGACTCTTTTGCATCATCCTGAAATCGCAGCAGAGGTCCTTGATAACCATCTCAGCACTGATGCTTGTATGTATGATGCTTGTGATGGCACATATCTTCAGACATGCCATCCAACATTCAAAGAAAATACCCCGAACATTCAGCTGTTTTAATATTATGATGACATTGAAATTGTGAACCCTATCGGCAACCACACAAAAAACATAAGTTGGGAATGTTTTACTGGACACTCCTTAATGTCAGTCCAAAATGGCGGACAAGGCTTTCTATGATATAAGTTCTTTGAGCTGCTAAATCCAGAGACTTTAAAAAATGTTTTCAATGGCAAAACTGGTCTAGATGTTCTTCTTGAGGATTTTATGGCAGGTGTTACTCGCTTGGCTACAGAAGGGGTGGACATTAACTTCGGGGGTAAAAATATCACTTTACATGGTAATCTTGTTGCAGTCACTGGTGATTTGCCTGCAACGCATTTTTTCTTGGTGGCTTTAAAGAAGGTGTGGCCTTTGCTTACAAAAAGTGCCATGTCTGTGAAGGGACAGAAGAGGATATATTTGAAAATTTCAGGGAAGACAGCTTTATCCTTAGAAATGAAGAGGAACATATATGGAGGTGCCAGAATTTGAATGATCTTAGCGCACAAGCAAAGACCTATTGGTCAAAACAATATGGAACAACAACAAAATGCTGATAAATACACGTCTGACATATAGCCTAACATAGGCTATAAAGCAGTTTTTTCTGAATCAGCCTAGCCTATGGGCCCACAGGCATTCGGAGCATTATACACACTATACTGTATATATATTACCAAGGTAGGACGGCTTCAACGGTCGCTACGCGGCAGTTGCGATTACCTGCGTAGCTTTCCATTCGGTCTCTCTCGAGCGTGACGACCATTGAAGCCGTCCTACCTTGCCTGTGGGCTAGGCCTTACGTAAGGCCCTTAATTTTTTTCTATTTTGTTTTTATAGGGCCTTATTCGTTGTTAGCCTAGGCCTAGATTAATACATGTGTTTTGATGGACACTGACAATAAAAACATCTTTATTTGTACTACTTATGAATGACTTCATTTTCTGTGGTTCCATACTCTTTTTGCAACTGACTTGATTCTTGGATGAGAGTAAAGGGGACCTATTCTCACACCCTCACCTATAGCAGTAAACATGAAAAGATTAACATTAAGCATATATGGTTCCAGTTCAGCTTTAGTCCTCAATCTCGCCCAGCATACTAACCTTCAAAGCCGTTAGCTGAAGTATTGGGGGTAGGGTGGCCATTCGTCCGGCTTTCGAGCACCCTGTCCTCCATTCTGAAAACTACCGTTAACCTCCCTCCCTCATGCACAAATTTTCAGAGATAATTTCATTTTCAGACACAAAATAACAATTTCACAGCTCAATAATGCAGCTTAGAACACCGGAAAGGACCGTTTCAGGCCACCTTAGGAGTTTGTGAAGCCAAAAATTTTCTGGTATGTTAGGCGCCAACTCATGGTCCCCCTTTTCTGTCATCGGGAAGTGGTCACCCTAATTGGGGGCACGGATTATGAAGGTAGTATGCTAGGCTAGATCTGTACTAATTGAGAGCAAGTTCATCTTATGATATCCTAATGGCAAAGTAACAAATGAGTTGGCAATCCAACACACTTTTTGATGGCTCATCCAGGGTGGTAGACAGGGCTATGTCAAATTTTATGGTTGCAAGGTAGATTTAATTAACTATTTCAATTTTCATCTGCTCCTGTTTCATTTGGGAGTTACTCATTTTACAAATTTTAAGACTGTACTGTCATAGCAGCCTTTGTTGCCACTGTAAAAAAAATCCCCTACTAAACTCAGTAAAGATGCTAAAACCACATTTTACATTTAAACATACTAAACTAATTTTTTGTCTTTCTCTCATGTATAGATTCAAAACTATGCCAAATGCTGTTTATGGAAATAAAGTTACACAAGTGCAAAAAGCCAAAGCATAAAAATTGGACACAGCTCTTTAAAAGCGCAAACTTCACAGTTACTGCAAACACCAGAGTCTGCCGCAATCATTTCAAATATGGGCAGCCGTATGATGCTGACCCTCACCCCACCTTGTACCTCAAATGCTATATTCATGACTACAAACCTCGAAGATGAGAATTAAAGCGAACCATTGAGTTGCCAACAATCTCAAAATCATGTAAAAAGCTAAAAGAAGAAAAGGTTTTACATTTAGGAATACAAGTAAGGGCAGAACTTCTTCTCCAGCACTTTCTACGCACCATTGGAGAACATGATTATTCATCTCCCTGTAACTGCACTAAAATCACATGCAGCATTTGCTGTGGAAAGAAGATTGATGAAATCACACATCAGCTATTTGAGAAGCAGGAGGAAATTGATGCTTTGGTTAGAGAGCTTGAAACAGGCAAAGGCAGATGTAAAGAAGCTTGAGGAAAGGACAAAGGAAATTTTGAGATTTTCTATCAAAGATGTTTTACATTCTTATAAATTGGTCAAGTTGTACACCGGCATACCATCATATGAGCTTTTTCAGTGGCTAGCAGATCAGGTTCGTGGTCATTCACAAAATTTACATTACTTTAGAGGAAAACATTCCATGGAAAGCAATAAATACTATCAGGTACACAACACAAACAAACCTGGAAAGAAAAGGACTCTTTCAGTTGACGATGAACTGTTTTGTACACTTTTACACTTATTAAACTGCGCTTGAATTTGAGAGAAGATGATATGGCATTTAAGTTTGGTATCTGTCAGTCATCTATGACCGGTTTGAGGCTTTTATCTACTAGCCTAGCCAAGAAGAAATCAAGAAATACTATCCTAAGTGTTTCACAAATATAGTGGCTGTGTGCGTTGTATAATCGACTGCACGGAAATACAAATTGAAAGACCTTCCCTTGCCATGTCCAATAATCAAGTGTACAGCCAATATAAGTCTAGACCTACTTTAAAATGTCTCGTTGGAATTACTGCAGGTGGGACCATTTCTTTTGTCTCTAAGCCTGTTGGAGGTTCAACTTCAGACAAAAAAAATTGTAAAAATGACTGCATTGTAGAAAAGTCCAATGCAGTAGATGCCTGGCAGATAGTGGTTTCAACATACAAGAGCTGTTTCTTCATAAGCAAGTCAAGCTTGTAATGCAACCATTTCTTCGAACTACAAATTCAACAAGCCAGTTTACTGAGGTTGAAGACAGCTACAAAAACTGTCGCCAATGCCAGGATACATGTAGAGCGAGCTATTGGCAGGCTAAAAAAATTTGCAATTATGCAGGGACCGATTCCACTTACCATGACAGATCTCATGGAAGCAGCCCTGTTCGTGTGCTCAGCACTTGTAAACTTGCAGCCATATCTGGTCCCCTTGTCCTTATAAGAGTATACTAAAAGTTCAGTTTAAAAATAATTTCAGAGAGTTTGCTAAATTCTTCATTTTAATGTATTTTCAAGTTTTAATGTATTTTCGTGATTAATGTCAAATTACAGGTTAAGTGACAGTCAGGTGACCTTTGACAAACTTACGATTTTATATATACAAAAACCTGTGTCTCTTTTGGAAGACTTGTTTATATGAGTTCTCCACTGGTGAAGAGACTGTTGAAACAATGAAAACTAGTTGATCTTGTACTTGCATATGATTTATTCACAATGTACTTAACTCAGTAGATCATCCAAAACTATGGTCTCTACCATCTAGCTATTAAGATACCAGGCAGATGTTTCACACTGAAAAGTTGGAAACTGGAAAAAATCCCAGGCTGCTGTAAGCCTTTCAACAACATTTAGGTGATTTCCCCTCACCATTACCCTTTTTTATCTAGCTGACACTATATAACACATTCGTGTTGGTTTGTCGTTAAACCAAATCTAACTAACAACATTTAGAAACTAAACTTGCCTCAAGTCACAAAGAAGTGATTCCCATTGTTTTAAACTAGAAGGAAATCACCGTGTACCACCTGGTGATAACTTCAATTTGATCAAAATGTGTAGTCTGCTCCTTTGAGACTTCCAGTCCAACTTTAAGCCGTTTCCCTACAGAGTATAACATATAGAATATTAGCTTTGGTTCGTACTTCCTTTGAAAAATAATTTGGTGAAATCTGAGCCTTTATACTATGTAAAGGATTCATGTAGCTAAGTTTTTCCAGTACAAAGACCTGTACATAATCACATAGTAGTTAGTACATGGTTACATTTTAAATCACGCTTGTTGGGTTCAGCTGTCAAGTGGTATAGAAGAAAGATCCTCCCCCGGCCCTTGGAAAAATGGCTAAAGAATAGGAATCCACTCATGTCCATCAGATATAGACTTTCAATAAACTGCATTCCTGAGAGAATGGTTGGGAGCAACTAGTACATTCCCGTCATGTAACCCTGAGAGAACTAGTAGTTTACTTTCCTTCAGAATGCCCAGAATAAGGGAAGCATCTGTCTGCTCAAATAAAGTTTTCAGGTCTGGCACAGAATAGTACTTCTGGCGAATATGGGAGTATTCACAACAGTCAACGAGAATGTGACTGAAGGTGACAGCTTCGTCACAGGGGATGCAATATGGTCTCACATCAGCGTGGAGTAAATAAGCATTGGTTAGCTAAGTGTGTCCAATGCGAGCCCTAGTCAGTACCACAAAGGTTCCAAGATAAAAATATGCACTATACACAGACCTATTATTAATCATATGAAGATTGCATTTAACCAATGACTGCAAGAAATAGGACAACGTGGCATGTTTGCATTCTGGTTTCACACTTTGTGAAGGGGTGTCTCATTGACTGCCACTAGTAAAGGTCAGATGTCTGGAAATCTTTTTACCTTATTTGTGAGGTCCACTGGTGATGTCGATGAACCTGTTTTCAAATTGAATGACGTGAGCTAGCAATACTTCTTGCAACTCTGTGGATTGCCCGCTCACTTTATGCTTTTACTTAACTGATCCTCCTGTACAGAGAACGGCCAGCTGTATACATCACTGGCCGAAGTAAATCTGGTTGTTAACACTTGTGGGCATATAAAAAAAGTCAAGGAAGTAAAGCAGTGTGTGTTTCTATAACATTTTTATTCTTAGTGCTTTTCCTTTTCATAACTTTAACAGTTGTTGCTTTCAAATTGGGAATGGTGTAATAATTTAGTGTTACTTAAGTGAATAACACCACAAACTTTAATGAAATACAAAACATTGAAATTTCAATCTTGCCTTAATGCTGATCCTTATGAGATAACAAGTGTTACCCATATGCTCAAGTGTGACATCATTGTAAACAAAACAGCCATCTATTGCTAAGATGTATAAACTTGTATGTATTCAGAAGAAAACTGTCAGAAAATGAATGCTCTCCGCTACATTGCATATATCAAGTTCTTGTTACACTCTTTTTGATCATATTGGTATTTACATTTTGCAGATCTGGTTTAAATGTGCTATGGATGCCAAAAAAAAAAAAAAAGAAAGAAAAGAAAGTAACATGTGGTTGAGTTCAAACTTCATGACAGCTACTGAATTAACTTTATACAAACAATAGAAATAGTGTTACTTACCTAAAGGTCTGGTGACATGCAAATTACATACAGTTCTGAAATATTTGATGTAAAAAAAAACATTAAAAACCCAGAAAATAGCCACAATTCCCATCAAAATCCATCAAAAATTTTAGACTCATTTCTATTTAACACTTGTACCATGAACTATACATGCAAATTTGTGATGTTGAAAGAGGGATATTGCTATCGTTAGCCTTTGTTTTTTGCAACATTCACTTCAAGGACACCTGTAGTATTGGTATCTCATGAAGGATAAAAGTTTAAATTGTTTTTTTTTTTTTTGAAAATATTGATACCACTCACCAAACTGTACACTACCTGATCAGTAAGAGAGTTTATGTAGAGTGAACAGAGAAAAACCTTAGGACTGCATGCCAAATCATTATTTTTGCATAGGCAATGAGTTACTTCAGAATTTAGATGGGATTTTACGACACACCAACACGAATGTGTAATATAGTGTCATCTAGAAAAGAAAAAGGTGACAATGTTGGGTTAAAAAAAACTTTAAAAGGCGGGGTCAAATTCCACTAAAGGGTCCAGGCAACTTGTGTTTAAAATGTTGGAAAGAGCAAAAAGGGTCCACTGACCCAGTCAGCAAAAAGAGGACCCACATAAATGCAGACATAGATAGAGATTTTCCTACTTCCATTTTAAAGTCTATCCCTTTGAAAAACAGTATTTTGTCTTCTGCATGGGTTGGCCAGATGCATGGAGAAAATGCTGTCTTTAGTAGTACAGGGTATCCTCCTGTACAGTGAAGTTGTTAGTGCACGAGGCAGTGATGGAACAGCTTACAGGAATGAAAAAATATCCACTTTAGAGACAAATATCAACAAAAGAGGGGCTAGGCAAGGGAGGTACATGATACCTTTTGATGCTTCCAGCAAGCGCCAACAGATAAAACTGAACAAGGACCATGCATGGGTTATACTATCACCTCCACCTGTGGGTAAGGAAGGAGATACCCCCATGTTTTGACCAATGTTCTTCCAAATACAAGAGACATTAAACCTAATATTCCAGAAAATATTCAAAGAGAGCTTAATTTGCAGGATCAATACTCAGAAGTAGAGCTGGTAACTGCAATTTGGGAACACTTTTATCATATGATGAAAAAGTTAAAAGAAGATCCAGCTCCTCGGTTAAAGGAAAACAGGCCACTAAGTTCAATTGATCCTGCTGACTACATTTGGGGATTTACTTCGGAAGACTTAAATAATTACATTTTTCATGCAGAATCATTTTATCAGCTTTTCTGCTTCAAGTATACTTCAGATGATTTGACCCCTTATATGATCAAAGTCATAGACTATGGACCATATTTCATGCAAAACCTTTCATTGCCTATAAGTAGGTTCCAGGCTGAAGGTGGTGAGCATGTGAATTACGAACATGGCTCTTACTACTATAATCATACAACTTGTCATGGTGGTAATTTTTGTCTGGACCCTTTACTGGCCATATTTAGAAATATGTGGAAAAGATTGTCGTATGCAATCAGTTCACAAACAGGTACGCTTGAAGGGAGGATGGCTGCAAATGCATTTCAGCTGTACAAAACACAGCACAAAGCTGCATCTGTGATCCAGCGTGCATTTAGAAAACATTGTCTCAAGAAAGTCACACAGGATTTTGGAACCCCTGACAAACTGCAGGGTGTGTTTTTATGGATTGAAGTTTGTATTCTCAGGTAGCATACCCAAAATCGATGTAGAGTCGTATTCACATGAAAAGTTTAAATACTACTTCTTTTCAAATGAAGGCCAATCCGCACATATTTTTAAACAAATGAAGTGATAAATTTGTAAAATGGTACCTATGAGTACTGGGTTGGATCTGTCAACTTGAAAAAGACAGCTAGTCAGCGGAGTCCCTCACATAACAACATGCTTCGCCATCGCCTGTGCTCTTTGCGCTTGACCGCCTCTTTTGAAAAACTGAGAACACTGATTTTCGTAATTTCCTGTAGAGGACCGTAGAGTAGATGATGGATTAGCAAAGGCATGATTGAATTCAATATCAATAGTAGGTTCTGATTACTACAACAAGCTCCTCTTACACAGGCTACAATTAAGGCCTACATTGTGTTACCTGGGTTAGGCCTATGGGGGATATCATGCGCCACAGTGTTTATGGTACTGTTGTGAACATGTGATATCTTACAATAATTTCATTCAGTTTGGCATGAGGTTTTTCTAATTTGTTTTGGTCAGTTTGTCATAGCATATTGAGCTTAGTGCTAGCAGGGTTACTTAGATGGGATTTAACGACACATCATCACAAATGTGTTATGTAGTGTCAGCTAGATAAGAAAGGTAAAACTAAAAAAGAAAAACATTTGGAAAAATCCCAAAAAGTCTAGACAAAAGAAAATTCGGGAGTCATGTCAAAACTTCCTGTAAAGGTTACTTTCTTTAAGAAAGTCCAAAATGAGAACGGGATCTACGTGCTCAAACAATGTCTTCAGGTCTGGCACAGTGTAATATGGGAGTATTCATAGCAGTCGACGAGAATGTGACTGACGGTAACATCGCAATCACAGGGGATACAGTATGGCCTCTCCTCCCCGTGGAGCAAATAAGTATGGGTTAGGTAAGTATGACCGATTCGTGCTCGTCAGTACCAAATCATCTCTATGTTTTCTGGGGGCTGCATTACCCACAGTCCCGACCGCCGGTTTGACCTGGTATAATTTGTTCTCAGCTAGGGAAAGAATCCTACAGTTCTTGCCATTTTGATTTTATATAGCCGTTGATTTTAGGACGATAATCAGTGTGGGGTACTTGGAGGTTGGTAAAGTCCATCAGTAGGGCTTCCTTAGCTGGCGTGTCTACCTTTTCATTTCCGTGTATGCCCGCGTGGCTCGGAACCCACGCGAGCACAACTGATTTCTGCAGTCTTACCAAATTGGAGCTAGTTTCACGAAGAGCTATTACACAAGTGTGTTTTTGCTCATGGCCTTGAAGAGCTGCAAGGCTGGACAGTGAGTCTGTGAACACAATGAACTGGCGGTCGTGCAAGGCCTCGATCAGCTCGAATGCCATCTTAAGTGCCTGGAGTTCGGCGGTAAATATTGATGCATCGTCCGGCAGTCTGACTTGTAAGAATGCATCTTGGCATGTTGCTGCAGCCGCCACCCTGTTCGTGGCGCTGATTGAGGCACCGACAGGCCGGTGTGCGCGATTTTTCGCGACCAAAATATAATTAATTGCCTTTGTCTTGTGCGTAAAATGCTTTATACTGTAGTGTTCGTATATAGCCACTGATGTACGTACCTATATAGGACTGGAGTGCACTGGATCGAAACGCATGCACATAATTAAGTGTGCCGGCGCGGCCGTATTCATGCAATTGATTCGACGCACACGTACACTCGTACGTACGTACGGACTCATTCGCTCGAGATCGATCTGAGAACCAACAGACGACATCGCTTCGCTTGCAAATAGTGCAAATACCATCTCGACTTTTTCCCATTTCAAATACCAAAATCCTCTCTTTAGTTAGGTTAGTGTGCCTCGCTGCTACACACCTAATTTTGGCCCAGTTATACAACGAGAGGTGCACGTCTTCTCAGATGCCAGCAACATCGCCATTGGGGCAGTGGCTTACCTCAGGCAGCTAGACGCAGAGGGAAATCCAAATTTCTCATTACTATTGGCTAAGGCTAAACTGACGCCAAAGCATGCCGTATCAATCCCCAGATTGGAACTCCTGTGCAGCAGTGCTGGCTGTGTCCCTTACTCAGACCTTTCAACCGGCATTAGAAGGCTTCAAATCGACAGCATAAGGTACTACACAGACAGCAAAATAGTTCTGGGCTGTATATAATGAATCAAGACGATTTCATGTTTACGTGGCCAATAGGGTTCACAAGATACACAGCATATCGGACCCTTCACAGTGAGCCCCTGTTCCTACAAGCCATAACCCCGCGGACATGGCATCAAGATCAGTTCGAGCAGATCAACTGATGAATTCATTGTGGTTTAGAGGACCAGAGTTCCTGTGGCAGCGATCATTACCTGCATCAACTATCAAACCATTATCTCCTGGAGATCAACTACCACTCGATCCGAACGATCTTGATGTTCGAAATGAAGTACATTCCTCTGCCACTGATGTTCAAAGTAATGGATGTGAGAAGTCCATTGCAGCTAACTTGAAACTAGGTTGCCACCGATTTCTCCGGTTCTCAAGCTGGCAGTCATTGAAGAGAGCGATTGCAAACCTTATGAGGGTGAAGTCATACGGATCCAAGAAAATTCAGGCACCTGGTGGTAAGCATGACAAATTACCAGATACAAGAGTGCTTGCCAAGCAACCGACAGTGAAGGAATTGCAAGGCTCTCAAAAGATAATATTGAAGTCAGTCCAGAAAGAGAGTTTTAGCAGAGAAATTAATGCGTTAAGGGCTGCAAACAATGACAAAGGGCAAAATTTTATTTTCAAACCACAATGCAAAAATGCATTGAGGTTTCGATGATATATGTTCTATTTCAGATAATGCCATGATGTCCCATATTTTTCAGTCACTCGTCAAGGGCTATCTCAACATGTTGGAAAATAATTTAAGGTTCATATTTGATTTTGGTAATTCCTGGGAAATTTTGCATTTTGACCGCTGATCACTCAAGATGATGATCTTGGGAATTCTTGGGAAAATTTACTGTTTGACTTCTGGTGAACCCATGAGACGATCTTGGGAATTCTTGCTTTTTGACCCCTGTGACCCCAGATGACCTTTAACCTCCACCAAAAACAGAGGCATTCATCTTTTCACCATAACACATCCACATACTGAGTATGAAATCTATCCAAGCTCCTATCTGGAGATATCGTGTTAACAAGGTTTTCAGTGTTTGACTCCAATGACCTTTAACATCCACCAAAAATTATAGGGTTCACCTTCTCACCATAACACATCCACATACCAAGTATAAAATCTATCCAAGCTTCCTACCTGGAGATATCGAGTTAACCCAGTTTTCAGTGTTTGACCCCCACGGCAGGTTCTGCAAACTCCAAAAGGCGGGCTATTTTATTCACTTGCCTCTCAAGCAGAGCCGTACACGTCGAGGTCGTAGAGTCTACGGACACTTCATCATTCATCATGGCCTTGAGGAGATTCATGGCGATTCGGGGTCCTCTTGCTAAACTTCGATGTGATCAAGGAACCAACTTCATTGGTGCAAGCAGTGAACTTGAGGGCTCTGCTGGAAATCTAGACCAGAGGCGTATTAACCAGTTCTTATCGTCAAAGGGTATAGAGTTGCTTTTCAACCCCCCTTGGGGGAGTATGGGAACGTCAGATCAAAACTACGACGTGTCCTTGATTCAATGTTCTACCAACTAGGGGAACACCAACTTACACACGAGGTGTTAGTTACATTTATGGCAGAAGCAGTTGCTATTGTAAACTCAAGACCTACCAGTTCAATTTCATCAGATGCAAATGATCCAGCTCCCTTGACTCCAAATATGTTACTTACCCAGTAGACGAGTCCGTTGCAGCCATTTACCGATGAGTTTACCCGTCAGGACATTTATGGTCGTAAGAGATGACGACAGGTACAGTATCTTGCCGACCAATTCTGGGTGCGTTGGCGGAATTAGTTAGTTAGTTAGATAATATTTAACGACACACCAACACGAATGTGTTATATAGTGTCAACTAGATAAATTCGTTTCAAGTCCTCCCCTTTAGTCGCCTCTTACGACAGGCGGGAAATACCGTGGGCATATTCTACAACCCCCAGCCCACAGGGGGGTCAACCATGGGGGGCTTGTTCGGTTTTGTGGCGCCGACAACCCGCCAGTCATGGGATGCGTGATAACGGTATCATGTGCGCATTTTATAGGCGAGAGTTGGGGACAAACTAATCGCCACGCACTACCTCCTCACCCTACCTGGATGCAGTTTAACGTCATACCCAGGCGGAAAGAGTACCTCCAAAGCCTGCAACCTCGCCAGAAATGGTTACACCCACAGGAGAACGTGTCTACCGAAGATGTCGTGCTTTTGAAGGAGAAAGATGTTGTCAGAGGTTCCTGGCCTCTTGCCCGAGTTGTGAGGACCTACGAGAGTGAGGACGGCAAAGTCCGGAAAGTGGATGTTCTAGTGTGTACAAAAGGGACGAGACGTAATTTCACGAGACCAATTTCAGAACTGGTTCTGATTGAAAGGGGGAACACTTCTCCATAGACTCATTATTTTTTACTTGTTTTCTGAGGACTCTCCAGATTTGTTCTTCGAACATGTAGTTTTAGCCTTGAACGTTCAGTATTGTTTAGTTTTTAAAAACGCTTCAGCATTTTTAGGCGGGGAGTGTGTCGGGTATACTGTTCTAGACAAAGTGAAAGTTGAGGACGCTCGTTTGGATTCAGTCTGTGCCTGGACAGAGTATTGCGCAACACATCGTTGCGGGCGAGTTGGTTTGTTTTGGGGGCAAGAGTACGTTACCGAATATATATATGTTACCATGTGAGCCTCAGACGGCTGATTTTCTTACGAAATCTTTTGCACAAGCCAGGCTTTTAGAGCCGATAAGTTTTTATAAACTCGAACGTATGCACATTTATTTTTCACCTCACGACGGGAGATCACAATCCAGTAAGTGATGCTTATGATTTCACGAGATGAAGTTGTCAAATAATTCGGCTTCGTACCTTACTGGGTACCTAGCGAACAGTTTAGTGTAGTAGGTGTTAGTTTTGCGAAACTAACGTTAAAGATTACAAATGGGTGAAGAAAAGTCGCCCTTGGGCTTCCAATGTTCACTTAGGAGATGTAAGACTTTTAGCTAAGCCCAGGTGCCTTATTATCACGTTATCTTATAACTATTTTGACTCTCACAGAGATCGTTTGCATGTTCTAAGGTCATTTTTGGGAGTTAGATTATGAACGGTGTTTTACGTGTTCTATGTGAGAAGCTTTGTACTGGCCGAGCTACCTATCACTTTTCATCGTTTGGCTAAATTACGGAGACATAAGTGGTTACACACTTTTAGCTCTCTGCGTTCCGCAAATGTTCGTCTCCCAGGGGTGCTGACCTGGGATCTTTGGTAACGTTGATTGCCGTGGGCGACTGTTTTTGGGTGGGATCTTAGGCGCGGTCTGCTTGGGAGTTGGCTCAGATTACTTTTAACTCGTTATCCCGAGGAAGCACCTTAGCCTGTCCGAACTTGAATGCTAGACCGATAGAGGGCGACATTGCACTATTCCAACGTACAATAGTTGCGGGATGATTATTACACTTTAGGAGGTAGAATGTATTGCTACAAGCTCACGGAGGAACAGAACTGATTCACTAACGTTTTTCGTTTATATCATTCAGTTTTATGAGTGCTCATTTTATTTTATTCTTTTATATTTTGTTTTGATAGTTCACCGTGAAATACAGACGATGGAAACCTGAGCCCTGACTTCTGGCCATTATTTTTGTTTCATGGTTGACACCAACTGGGGAATCTGGTATTGACGACCTTTGAACTCAGTACAGGCCCCTGAAATGTTTGAGTGGTATGTAGTCACTGCTACAGTTTGGGGGACTGTGTATGAAATTGGTAGGCCTTGGAAAAGTCTCAAAGGTAAGAAAATACTACAAATTTTCAGGTTTGATGAATTCTAGGGTGGTATGTATCTACAATCCTGGACAAAATTATCTGGGACAAATCCCCGCGCCCCAACTCAATGTTGGTGTTGAAGGTGAAGTAAAGTTGAGCGCTGAAGAAAAGAGCGCGCTTTTCGTTTCTTCTCAACATTGAACGAGGGGTGGAGGGGAAGGTCCGGAAGTGTCCCAATAATTTTGTCCAGGATTGTCTGAACACCTGTACAACGGTATAGGGACAGCGGAATACGGCACAGAACAGTATGCTTATCATAATAATGATTAAAGTTCCAAGCGCTCTGTTCAAAGACAAGGCAGTTGGATGGGCGAGGGGGAGAATGGACGGTACCACTGAATTATTATGAACAATTAACGAACGTATTAATTGAATCTCAATGTAAATGTAGGAAACACCGGGTTCATTTGAGTTGTTTAAGTTTTCGAAAGGGTCAAACACGAGGAAATTACTGAATTTATCGAGAATATAACCACTTTCTCGTGTGGCTATCAAAATTTGGTTTTCACTTGGGCAGGGAGGGGCATAAAATGCTGTGGAGACATATGAGGGATGGAAAGAGGGAAGAGTGTGAGACAATTAGCAACAGCCAGTGATATATGATGGAGAATATTGCAGCTGTTTACTGTCCGTCGGGAAGGAATGTCGCACGAAATAAGACCTTGAGATAAGTCGTAAATGTCCCTGCAGAGCAGCCTATAACTGTATCTAATAGGTAGCAGTATGAGAGTACACTAAGGTTAGCTATCATAAGTCTGAGGTTGCAACATGGCTATTCTTCTTACTAAAAGCGACTGCCAAACTCACACTGGTATAATTTGCTAGTACACTGCATGCACTAGGGTAAACGCACGTCTGACTGCACGGCATTCATTTACAAGTAAAGGTGCGAGGCCCCCTACCTTTAGTACTCTTTGTACATCTTTCTTGTTCCGACAAAACGTAAGATGTATTAGAATCTGAACGGCGCCACGGTTAACCAGTGACTGAAACGGTTGACCGTCAGTTTTAACAGTTAAAAGACAAGGTAGTCAAGATTTTTCTGTTCGCTTAATGGTCAACCGTTGCGAATTTGTTCTTTCCGTTAAAACTTTTCACGGCAGGTCTCACATGATCTTGTCTGTATTAATTTATCTTTAAATCCCCTTTTAGGCAACCAAGTGATTATATTTGGACGAAAAAGAGATGGTAAACCGTTCGACTTGTAGCTGTGTAGTGGGAGGAGGCCTGGCTAGTAGAAATAGCGCCATCTACTTCACGACACAACCGCTCACCTATCGCCTATGTCTATTGTTACTCAATTGTTGGAACCTCTTCTCTTGTAACTGTCTGCTGGTTACGCTATAGATCATAAATATATTTATCCGTATAGTTGTTTTGAGGCACAAATACATTCAACTGATAGCCTCTGTAAACCTTTCTCCCCTGAAGTTACCGAGCCCGACTGACCAATTACTTTTACTTATCCCTTGTCCCTTGTCCAGGATTGTAGATGAACCAAATTGATAAAGGTTGGAACAACACAACCTAACCCTATGGTAAATAGTACCAGGAATATGTAAACATGAGTGTTTGAATGTTTCTAGATTTGTAAGTGAATATGCCTAGCCTAGCTGCCCGTTGTTAATATTATTCACACCTGAACAGTATGTAACGTGACAACCTACAGGACGCTTACCATACAGTATGTTGTCCTGTCTTTAAGTAAGAAAAGTAGTTTTCAAAATGTTAGCATTTTGTACCATCTAAAACATTTTGAAACAAGCATGGATTTTGCAATAAACTTCACAAGCCACATTTGCACTGTACTTTTGGTACTTCTTGAAAAGTGTTCAGTGTATACAACATATGATACAATTTAACCAGGTGCAGCAGAACAGAAAACAAGGTTGGGGGTGGGGGGCTAAGTGCCAGCAAGACTATGTAAGCGGAGCACCACCATCAGTTGGCGCGGAGCGGACATAAAAATTTTTGGTTTACAAACCCTCCAGATGGCCGGAAACAGCACTTCCCAAGTGTTCTAAGCTGCATTTACCCAGCACAACGTGGCAAATACTGGGGCTGAACATACCTTTAGCCTCCGCAATTTTCTCATGGGGGCTAAGCCCCCCCCCCCCGTTCTGCTGCCACTGAATTTAACATCTCAATATTTTCATCATTTTTGAAACAAAATTTGAAGGTGATATCTTGATGGAAGCATTAGTTGAAAAGTTGCTTTCCTCAGTAAAACTTTTAGGGACAGAAGGTCTCATACCCACTTTACTGTACCAGGGACAGAAAGTAACATAACTTGGATGAGTCTACCGTGGGTGCTGTCAACCCACAAGATACCCAGTAGGCCACTGCAAAATATGTTTAAAAAAATTGTTGATTTTGTGAAACTTCCTAAAAATAGAAAAACTGAATATATGAGGATGTGTACTGTAACTGTTTACATGTCCATAGTACAATCCCTTATATAATTACAGTTAATGTGCTACAGTATCCTACAGTACATGGTCAAACTCATTTCCAGTTTTTAATGCTGCCTGTTAATATGTATTTACGCTCCAGCATTTTACTGTAAAAACTTGAAGTGACCTTTTTGAAAACAATACAAATCAAGTTGTATTGGTGGCATTGTAAACTCTGAACTGGAAATTTAATTTTTTTCAGTTTTAAATACTTTTCAGGGAATCTACCATGTGCCAAAAGCATTGTTGTTAGTTTAAATCAGTGGTTCTCAAACTTTTTTAGACTATCGCCCCCTTCCACCATCTTGAACTGTCCCGCGCCCCTTCCCCTAGTCCTACCATTCATAGTTGGATGCTTAACAATATTTTTTCTGAGTGAACTTTTTCTATTTGCAAGAACAAAGAAAACCTGCAGAAGGCAGGCATGCTGTGAAACTAGTACAGAGAGCACAAATGTAGTTGAGTCAGTGTGATGGGCGTGCTTGGTGTAACGCTGCGAGATTACAAATGTCTGGTTCAGTGGCGTACCCAACACTTCTCTCAAGGGGGGGGGGGGAGGCACGCAGTATGTTTTGTGTGATCGCTGGCCTGAGGAGGGGTCTAAGAGTACTCATTCCCCTTTGAAAACTTTTGGAAAAGTGGTCATCCTTACATGCAAGCTGGTGCCACATATGCTACCTTTTGAAGGAAAATTTGTGTTTAAAAATTTACGTAATTGTGGGAACTAAAAAAGGCATCAGTGAGGGGGCATGGCCCAATCTCCCCATGTATGCCTCTTCTGGTTCCATCTAATTGAGGAAGAGACACAGATTGCCTCTTCCAATAATCTGAAGGCAATTCCATAATTGCCATGGTCAGCAGTAAGGTGTTGTAATCGCCAGGGACCCCCAAATCAGTGCAAACGCCCCCCCCCCCATTCCATGTGTACTCTGTAGCGCCCACCTGAGAACCACTGGTTTAAATGAATTGCTGTTTTCTAAGTAAATTTGACACGTGCAGGGTTGAACAATGCTGGGTTCAACTTAATGAATGCATTCGTCACTACATCATGGCATTTTTTTTAAATCAGTAGCACTTACGGGAATTTCTCCTCTGTTCTGTGCAAACTGCATGTAAGCTTTCTACACTATAGCCAAACTTTGGCTAGCAAAGAAGTCAGATTTCAGGGTCTTTCACTTTTCTTCCAATTGCCAAGTTAGCCCTTTAAACACCAAAAAACCTAGATTTCCCATTTTACATACATGTAGGGACTGCAATGGCCATCTCTTCTTTTTTGCTCTGTAGCAAGTTTAAAGGACAGCCTAAGTAACATGTGTTATGTGTCTGAGTTATTGTTGTACATATGAAGTGAAACCCTGTTACTGTACATTGAAAATTGTTTCAAAAGGTGAAAATTGGATATCCAGTGGGAATGTACCCTCTCATCCCCTTTATATTGGATACCTCTTTCTGTGGACACTAACAATGTGGACTCCTACAGGAGATCTTAATTGCTGGCTAGCAAATGCCTACACTTCAGGTTGTGAGACTTTGTAATGAAGACAGGGTGGAAATATGAGGGATAAATTGGCATTAGACTGGTGATTTAAGGAGACTGGCCACTATTTCATTATCCCTTATTCTATAAAATTTGAATCGCAGATGCATAACTAATTAAAAGATACATGTAAAAAAAAAAACTCACTACCAGCTGCAGTCACTTAAATACAGCTGGTGTACAGGTACAGTACATGTCAAAAGACTACAGTGGCCCCGTTATAGTGGCCTTGGCAGCCAGGCTGCAGTGCACTGACTGAACAGTGACACAGCTGTGTTAGATTAAATATCATACCCCATTTAATGTCCCCTTAAGTCTTGCATTACTGTCCCTTGTAGTAAGATACATGTATGTCCTTAAGTGACCCCACTGTAAATGATGTAAATTGACAGATATATGGCTCAGGAATGGTCATCCAATTACCAGTCCCAAAGAATGATACTTCAACACACACCCAGCCAAAGTGGTATCAGGTGAAGGGCAAAAAGCCTGCAAGGCTACAAGCTCAACTTCCCTAATTCTTAAATATACAAACAGAGATGATTGTGTGATGGAAAAGGGCGGATTTGTCCTACAGTTCCAAGGTTCAAATGGGATTGTGTCCATTTTCAGCTCTGAATCAGGAAATAATGTGGCAAGTGGTTAAATACCTGATAAGCCATGAGGCTGTGGACTAGACATTATACTCTTGGTATTTCTTCAGGGTGGGGCTGGGTATAAAGGGATAGAAAAAGATCAGTGAAGTAACTTCTGATTGCACAACTGTTTCAGGACTTCTCTTGCAGTAATGAGCCCTTTGATTGATTACATACTGTACCCTAATATTGCAGAACAGGTAGATGTCACTTGTTTGCCCCCCCCCCCCCCAACTCCATAACACAAGATTGTCACTTAATAGCAAAAGGAGGATTCCAACTTGTAAATCAAATAAAAGCTGTGTCTTTAGGCTCAGGACCCATCAGTTTGAGTTGGTGTAATATGGACTGGCATATCCCTGAAAAAAGACAGTCTAATTAAAGTTACCCTTACCAGGGGTGGTGCCAGGATTTGCCAGGGGGAGGCCATGGTCCCTGATGGGTAGACCAGCAACCTGAGGCCTCAACGAAAGGCGATATAGTGCTGAAACAATTTTTGAAGGAAAATTTTGGCGCGCGAAGCTTGCCGAAATTTGGCGTTCTTATTGGAAAGAATTTGAAAAAATGAGGTGGACTTTTACCATGGCAAATTGAAAAAAATGGGTTTTTAAAGAAAGTTGGAAAATTTGGGGTTGTTATTGAAGAATTTGCCCTAATTTAGACCAAAATTAAGTAAATCGTCAGGGCGACCAGTCGTGGTCCAGGGCTACATATTTTATTATATACATAACAGCTCCCCGACGAAACTGGACAAAATCCTCGACGGGGAGGCCAGCCTTCCCCGACGGGGGGCCATGCCCCTTGCCCTCACCTGGTGCCACCACTGACCCTTACTAAATATTTTCTAATCAAAATTTCTCACTCTAAACAAAAATGGCATCTTTATTCCAGAGTATTGTCATATGATTTTCCTGATGTGGATTAGATCACTTAACTGAAGTGCCATTTCCAGCAACAGCCCTGGCATATTTGTTGCAAAACCATTATATCACAGAATTTTTTTCACTACGAATTTTTAGTGTAGCTGTATTTTTAAATGTGCACAGGCCATGACTGCCCACGTGAGCTTTTCCAAAAACATTTTTGGCAGATATTGTCCCTTGTTGAAAATTTCTTGAAAAGGGGATTACTCTTCGAGCCTATCGGTTTCATTTTCTCAAGCACATTGCAAATTCAACCAATGTTACATGTGTTACTGTACACTACCTACAGCACTGTACTGTACAGTACAACAATTAATCACAGAGCAATTGCACCCATGGAGTATACTTTGAGCTCCCACTTAATTACATGTCCTGGGTATGACGTTAAACTGCATCCAGGTGGGATGAGGAGGTAGTGCGTGGCGAGTAGTTTGTCCCCAACTCTCGCCTACAAAATGCGCACATGATACCGTTATTACTCATCCCATGACTGGCGGGTTGTCGGCGCCACAAAACCGAGCAAGCCCCCTCCCCCATGGTTGGGCCCCCTGTGGGCTGGGGGTTGTAGAATATGCCCACGGTATTCCCTGCCTGTCGTAAGAGGCGACTAAAGGGGAGGACTTAAAACGAATTTATCTAGTTGACACTATATAACACATTCGTGTTGGTGTGTCGTTAAATAAAGGGGAATGCCTTGAGTGGATTAGATCTTTTCTGTCTAATCGTAAGCAGCGTGTGCATGTTGAAGGATGTTTTTCGGATTGGGCTGATATTAAGAGTGGTATACCTCAAGGGAGTGTTTTGGGCCCGACCTTGTTTTTGGCTTATATAAATGATTTGCCGGATGTTATATCTGGGTGTCGGGTAAAGATTTTTGCGGACGATACTAAGCTTTATAAAGAAATTGGATCGCAAAAGGATTGTGAGTTACTGCAATTTGCTATTGATGAGGTTTTTGACTGGCCAGTTATCTGGCAGCTTCGCTTTCATCCCGATAAGTGCCAAATTTTAAAGTGATGCCATGAGATTGCAAAAAGTAAAAAACATTAAAAAATCGAGTTTAAAATTTCAGTGATTCCTTTGAGTGACCCATATGAATAGTAAGGGAGAAAAAATAAGGCCTGTTGTGCGAATTCCGGCAACAGACTTAAAATTTTCGTAAAAATAACGACTAAACTCGAGGAAATCAAAAATGTGCTGCGGACAAACACTATTCAGTCTCCTAACGAACATCAGTTGAGCGGACCAATGAGAACGAAGTACTAATGAATATTCACTAGGTGTAAACAGATGCTCGATTTAGTACAACAACACAAGTGAACAGGACGTGTGTGTGTGGATCTTGAAGAGGTAACGTTGGTATTGCAATGTACAGAGTGCATGGTAATTATACCACTATATGCTATAGTATTCCGTTTTACTGTAGCCTAATTTAGGCTAATGTTAGATGCTCTGCCTTTTATGTGCACTTACCATCGTCTTTGACGTTTTTACTCATGGCGATAAAAGAGATAGTATTGGTGTAACTTTCGATGTAAACCTGTAACGTCCAAATTCAAATTGGTACTGTAACGCGTACCAAAGAGTGAAAGACTGTGGCCTGTACTACGGAGTAGGAGGAAGCTACATTGAGTGTATACAAGTAAGTTAGTGTTATGAAGCAATTATGTAAGAACATGCATTCTCTGGTCATGAGCACTGTTATCGTAGAGATCAGTGGTCGTGAGCGAACAGCTAGCTGTACGCTACCGTAGAGCTAGTCAGGCTGGAGTGGTATGGTACGCCTCAATAACATTGCATATTCGGTCCTGGGTAGGACGTTAAACTGCATCCGGTTGTGGAGCTTGTTAAAGCGTGGGGATAATGAGGTTACCCTTTGCCACAACTGCCTCCGGGACACCCTTGGGCAAGGTGCGCCTGTATTTTTGGCCCAGTTTTGTTCAGTTTTTTGTTTTTGTGTAAATAGTGTATATAGTGTACATAGTGTAAATATAGCAAGTTGACTCCACCCCGGACCCCTCGTGGCAGGTGGACCCCGCCCCGGACCCCTCGTGGCCCCTGTTGTTGGTGTCTGGTTTTTTGGTTGTTGGCGGTATGTAGTATTATTGCTTTAGGGTGGCCGGGGGGAGGTTGGTCTGTTGGGTACTTGGGTTGTCAGTGTGTGTGTGTTGTTCTATTGTTGTAATGAACATAACTTTCTGTTTGATTTGGTGGTGTGTGGATAGTTTTGCATTTATGTTCCTGTCCGATCCGGTTTGAGTTTGTTTTTTGTTTGTATGTGCCGTTTCGATGCACTTAAAAAGCACAATAACATTGCATATTCAACATCAGGTTCGTTGTAGGCGTGGTTTAATGCCGTATAATAAGGACCGTTTTTTGAAAAAGGCCTTCAAAAATTTACCGATTTAATGCTGTTTAGGTTACTTCCGGAGACTATCACTATCATTTTGAGCTTTCAAATTGTATTCTTCAACTCTGTAAAGCACTCGTGGCATTTTTAAGAATAAAGAAAGACATAAGAAGAAGTAAAATCTTATGTTTTTCCTTTTTGCAAACTCACGGCATCACTTTAAGGTTAGGTAGATCTGCTCCATCCTTCACGTATTCTATGGGTGATTATGCTGGTGGTGATAGACATGACCTTGAAATTAGTTCATGTCAAAAGGATCTTGGTGTTTTTGTAGATAATGAGCTAGCTTTTCGAGACCATATTTCTGGTATTGTTACTAAAGCTAATGGAGTCTTAGGTGTAATTAGAAGAACCTATCGTTTTTTGGATTGCTCCTCTTTACTCCTGCTGTATAAATCTATGGTGCGTCCTGTAATTGAGTATGGTATTCCAGCTTGGTCGCCCTTCCTTTGGAAGGATATTGATGAAATTGATTCTGTTCAAAGGCGAGCGACCAAAATGGTTCCTGGCCTTAGGGAATTTTCTTATTCTGAAAGGTTACGCAGATTGGATTTGCCATGTCTTAGGTACAGGAGACTGCGCGGTGATATGATCTATATGTATAAATATTTGACTGGCGATATGGCTGGAAACGCTACACTTTTTCAAAGGGCGGTTGACTTCAGTACTCGAGGGCATCCATTAAAGATTTTTAAGCCACGTTGTATTAAAAATGTTAGACAGAGATCCTTTACTCAGCGTAGCATAGATGTTTGGAACTCGCTGCCAGCGCACGTCGTTACGGCACCGTCTTTAAACGGATTCAAGTCAAACTTTGACAAATTTTGGAAACAAAGCGAGTTTTATTTTGACTATAAAGCGGACATGATTGCTAACTAATTTTTATGGGCGAAATGGCCTCTGGCCAACAACGTCTTTTCCATGATGATGATGAAATATTATCTAACTAACTAACCTACTTAATTACACCACAGCTTTTCAAGTGCATCGAAACGGCACACACAAACAAAAAACAAAACTCAAACCGGACCGGACAGGAACACAAAGGCGAAACCACCCACACACCACCAAATCAAACAGAAAATTATGTTCATTACAACAATAAAACCACACACACACTGACAACCCAAATACCCCACAGACCAACCCCCCCCCCCCCGGCCACACTGAAAACAAAGCCCCACAAAGACCACACACCCAAAGACAACACCACGCCCGACGGCAACACCACGCCCGAAGGCAACACCACGCCCGAAGGCAACACCACGCCCGAAGGCAACACCAAGCCCGAAGGCAACACCACGCCCGAAGGCAACACCACGCCCGAAGGCAACACCACGCCCGAAGGCAACACTACGCCCGAAGGCAACACCAAGCCCGAAGGCAACACTACGCCCGAAGGCAACACCACGCCCGAAGGCAACAGCACTTAAAAAGCACCGGGGCAAATACAGGTGCACCTTGCCCAAGGGTGCCCTGGAGGCAGTTGTGGCAAAGGGTAACCTCATTACTCCATTACCTCATTACTTAATTACACCACAGTTTGTGCTTTTTACGTGCTAAAAACGGACACGGCCAGACTGGCGAAAGGATCACTTACATATGGCCAACAACCAAAAAACCGAACAACACAAACCACCGAAATCGCCCAGAACACCAGACCGAATACATCGACCAGCGAGGACACCGCAGCTCCGGCACGGCAGTTTACACCACAGTTTGCAGGGCTGGTCGGTCTTTTGGTTGTTGGCCATATGTAGTGATCCTTTCGCCGGTCTGGCCGTGTCCGTTTTTAGCACGTAAAAAGCACAGTTTGCAGGGCTGTAGTACAGATGTACAGTATGTTTTCAAACGCATTCATTTGACGAGAACAGTAGGGCAAGCAACCGCTGAGATTCTGCTGGAGCATACAAGACATGATATCTCTCTTGGTTCCATAATTTTAGTGACATTGTGATGTTTGCCTTTATGTTCCTGTCCGATCCGGTTTGAGTTTTTGTTTTTTGTTTGTATGTGCCGTTTCGATGCACTTAAAAAGCACATTGTGATGTTTGTGGAAATGTTTGCTAGGAGCATAAGCAATATTAATATGTTCTATAGTGTATTTTTATTTATACTGTCATTTAGGAACCGGCTCTTCCAGTAATGGCCGTGACATGACTGGGTGAAATATCATAGCCTGTCTTTCAAGCTTGAGGGATTCCCATTTGAAGGAGATATACAGCTTACCGCACAAATATTTTACTTTCCATGGGCAATACGGCAATAGAAAATTATTGCCAAGTTCTGTCAGAACGTTTTCTCTCCTTCCAACCATCTACAGTATTTCCATATCTGTCAATTTTATTGTTTTCTTGTAAGTAATGAGTGACCAAGGTTAGGAAGGCATTTGCAGTTGGGATAATGTTCAACTCCTAAACCCAGCTGAAACATGCATACAAACCCCTGACGTGCTTTTTAAGTGCATCGAAACGGCACATACAAACAAAAACAAAAACTCAAACCGGATCGGGCAGAAACATAAACGCAAACAAACCCCTGACGTTATGTAGCTTTAATAGACTCAGGCTAATGCTGGAGTACGTAGTAGCATGGTGCAGAAATGAATCAGGGTTTCCCTGGGCACTTTCGGTCATTATCAAGTTAGTTAGATGGGGTTTAACGACACGCCAACACAAATGTATCATATAATGTCAGCTAGATAAAAAAGGGTAATGGTGAGGTGAAATCACCTAAAAGGAAAAAAGATTGGGCAAAATACTAAGATATGTAAACAAAAGCCAATGTGGGAGTCATGTCAAAATTTCATGAAAAGGTCACTTTCTTTGAGAACTTGAGAATGAGCGAGGGATCTGTGTGCTCAAACAGCGTCTTCAGGTTTAGCACAGTGGAATACTTCTGACGAATATGGGAGTATTCAAAGCAGTCAACGAGAATGTGACTGACGGTGACAGCACAGTAACGGGGTATACAATATGGTCTCTCATCCCCGTGGAGTTAGATGAAATTTAACGACACACCAACACAAATGTGTTATATAGTGTCAAGCAAAGTTTAAATACGGTGAAGTCCTTCCCTTTGGTCGCCTCTTACGACAGGCGGGAAATACCGTGGGCATATTCTACAACCCCCAGCCCACGGGGGGTCAACCATGGGGGACTTGCTCGGTTTTGTGGCGCCGACAACTCGCCAGTCGTGGGACGAATAAAAACGGTCTCATGTGTGCATTTTATAGGCGACAGTCGGGGAAAACTACTCGCCACACACGACCTCCTCACCCTACCTGCATCCCCGTGGAGCAAATAAGCGTGGGTAAGGTAAGTGTGACCTATGTGAGCCCTAGTCAGTACCAAATCATCTCTCCGTTTTCTGGGGGCTGCATTACCCACAGTCCCGACCGTTGGTTTGACTTGGTACAATTTGTTCTAGGGGAAAGAATCCCTCAGTTCCTGCCAGTTCGGTCATTATCAAGTACATTACTCTTGCTTTTACTGAGTTCACATTGTTGGATTATAAGGAACTGATGTTAATAAGGCCGTTACGTGCTTCTTCGTGGAGTGATAAGAGTTACAGGTAGTTTCATTATGGTTATATTTTTATGTTGTAGGCTGCTTCATTATGGAGGAATTTGAGTTCAGTTATAGAACAAGACGACGTAAATTCAATACCCTAGTGGAGGGACATCTGCAAGATATAGTTGATAATGATATCGATATGGCACAATCTAGTGGCGATAATCAGCCTTTTTTGGAAGATGTAGATAATGCAGTTCTAGATCCTGAATCATGTTCTGAAATGTGCATACTGCAGGATGATAGTGTGCCACCTGATCAAAATGCAAGTTGTAGTTCAGGCTCTTTAGCAGCCTCATTGGAGATTGGAGTTATAGAAAGCATTCCAGGACAGTCTGATGAATCTAGTGACTCTGAATCAAAAAGTTATGAGAAATATACAGTATCAGAGAAAACCTGACAGAGTGGGCCCTCAAGTTTAATATTTCACATGCAGCATTGTCTGCCCTATTGAAGATTCTCAACGATTTACACATGGATCTCCCAATAGATGCTAGAACTTTACTATATACACCAAGGGAAACTGATGTTAAAACTGTTGCTGGAGGTTCCTATTACCACTTCGGTGTTGACAGATCGATAACCTCTGTATTAAGCAAGCCCCCTACCACATTAACACGTTATGTGAACATTGATGGAGTCTCCTTTTTCAAGTGTTCAAACCTTTCACTTTGGCCAATTCTTGGAATGATTAAGGAATTTCCAGACTGTCACCCATTTGTTATAGGCATCTATTCAGGTATGACAAAGCCAAATTCTGTGGAAAGTTACAAGAGTTTTTTGAGGAAATGAAAGATTTATGTGTGGCAGGGATATGGTACAGTGGCGTTAATTTGCAGGTGGCTCTTGGTGCAGTTATATGTGTTAGTTAGTTAGATGGGGTTTTACGACACACCAACACGCAGGTGTTATATAGTGTCACCTAGAAAGAAAAAGGGGCAGTGTTGGGTACAATAAAAAAGGGGGTGGGGTCAAAAGTGTCAAATTCCACAGTTATATGTGATGCACCTGCCAGAGCATTCTTAAAGGGCATCAAAGGAAACTCAGGATACAACTCATGTGAAAGATGTATTCAGAGAGGAGTTTATAACCAAGGCAGAATGACTTTCTTAGATTTGGATGCTGAGCATATGTCAGATGCTTCCTCTGTTCAGAAGGAAGATGAGGACCATCACACTGGTGATTCTCCTTTCTGCCAACTGAACTTAGAATTAGTTTCTCAGTTTCCACTGGACTACATGATCTTGTCTGCTTAGGTGTTGTCCGCAGGTTAATTCTACTTTGGATGCAAGGACCTTTGAGTTGTAGAGTATCAGCCAATTTCTTAAGGGTGATATCTGAAAGGTTGGTTATGCTCCAGCAGAGCTTCTCCAGGGAATTTGCAAGGAAGCCTAGATCCCTTTTCGAGGTGAAGCATTGGAAAGCAACAGAATTCCGCACCTTTCTCTTGTATACAGGACCTGTTGTTTTGCATGGTACAATACCGGGTGCTCTGTATCGCAATTTTTTGACGCTTTCTGTGGCAATGCGCATACTGTTGAACCCAGCTATTTCTGCTCAATATCTTCAGTATGCAGAAGACCTACTAAAAGTTTTTGTGCAAAATTTTGGAACTGTTTATGGTAAACAGTATTTGGTGTATAATGTGCACTCACTGATTCACTTGGGAGATGATGCCAGGAAGTTTGGTGCCCTGGATGATATCTCAGCATTTCCTTTTGAAAGTTTTCTTGGACATCTGAAGAAACTTGTACGAGGGCCGCATTATCCACTGTCTCAGATTGTTCATCGCATCATTGAAAAGCAGGAATTGCTATGCAACACTGAAAATGTAAAGAGTGTTCAGTTGCATAAGAAGCCCCACTTACATGGTCCTTTGCCCAGGGAATATTGCCATTGTAAACAGTGTCGCCAGTACTGTGGACAGTTATTTGTCCCCCTTTCTGCTTCTCACAAATAACTGTTTCATGGTTGATGGCAAAGCTGTGATTGTTAGAAACATCCTTCTTTCTAATGACAGAGACACATTTGTAGTTTGTGAGCATTTCCTGAGAAAGGAGCCTTTTTATACATACCCTCTTGAGTCTTCCAGTATACAAACCGTTGCTGTTAGTAAGTTGTCTGGGAATCTGTGTCTTCCATGTTCATTCTTTGTCAGGAAAGTTTGTTCTATTGCCATTTAAGGGAGACACCGTCATTGCTATTATGCAATTGCATACACCATAGTAATAATTGTTCCAGATTGGTCCATTTTCTGCCTCAGCTCCCAGATGCTACAGGTATATGTTTATACCTACCTGCCATGAAAAGTACTGTGGTAGACTCTGCAATTCAGTCAATGAAAGACATGTAGTGAATTCATAAAGGCTCACATTGATGTAGAGAGTTTTCCGCTCTGTTGGATTATAGAAGGGGATTTCTGGGATCTATAATTTTTTAACTGGTATTGGATCCATAATTTTTTAACTGGTATTCAAAATGGTGAATGTAAAGAAAACGGCCACGTTGCTGTTTCACAAACATTACGGGTAGGCAATTTCGATGCAGTCTGCACAACAATTTGAACCTCAGCTTGTGGGACTTCTGACTAGGACTACAGGATCAGTACAGATAACCACACACTGTACTGCAGAGGTGAGTATACTTGTGTGTCTTAATGAATTACAGGGCTGCCAGATAAAAGTTATCAGTCACATGCATCCAAATTCAAGATCTGCTCTACATGTTATTAAAGTCGGTCCGGTCGGTCGGTCCGTCCGGTTTTGGGTCTTTCTGTTTGACAAGTGTCCGTTTCTATGCACTTAAAAAAGCCTGTTATTAAAGTTCACCATCTCCATTTATCAATTAACCCATTTAGATGAAGTTTGCTGTTGTAGAATTTACTGCAAGTGATACAGTAGATGTTATTCCGTGTGCCTGGTTCTGCACTGAAGGAGAGGACCAATGCTACTGGCCAAGCACCTGTTCCAGTAACAAAATAGCAAGGCTTGTAGTAGCTTGCGGTCAGCCAGGTGTGACCTGGGCTGTATTTTCCATACGTGTTCTTGGTAAAGCTGGTAAGTTTAACAAACATTCGTGTTAGACATTTGCCTCTTTTCTGAGATATAGGGAAGTTATAATGTGGGGGAGATGTTGGGATTTTCTGCAGCCTGGGCTTTTTGTATACTGTACATGTATGGTGTATTGCAGGTGAGGGTGCTGCCCTCACCCCTCCTAATCAGTTACTTTCTCACTTAATTTTGCAAAGCAGGCTATTCACCTTGTAAACTTGAAGAGTCATGCATATCATATTGATTTAGATCAGTGATTGAAATCATGATGTATATAACTGGGATTTTTTTCTTTGAAAGTAGTTATTCATTATTAAAAGTCCTCATGCACTGTTTTCTCTTATAGAAGAAAGTCCAAGAGGAAATTGCTTCTTCAAGTCTTGCAGCAGAAGCTCAAAAAGACATCAAAGACACAACTTAACTTCATTCTAAAACTGATTCAATGTATGACTATTCTGGTACTTCATGGGTGCAAGTTGTTCACATACTGTACTGTGACACTACTATTTAAAGGTAATACATGCTGCTAGAATTGAATAGGACATTTTAGCCAACATTACGTGGGAAAAAAGCTTTTTCCCGGAGGGAGGGGGGGGGGGGAAGCTTATCTCTATAGTTGCAACAGTTAATACCTTTTACAAACAAACTTGCTCTATTGACCAAACAGTCTTTAAAGGGATTCAAACCCCTTTAACTTTATTGATCTCAAGACACCTGAACAGGAAGTTTTCTGATAGATTGCGGATTAAGAGTGGTCAACTAGAGATGGCTAAAACTTGCTACTCATTTCTAGCGTCGTGGGCAGTCGCCCCAAAATTTTCTTTCAAATATCACCAAACTCTTGCAAATCTCCTCTTACTGCATTACAAGCAACTCTGAAGACATTTTGAACATAACTATAACAACAATTGGTAAAGTAAAGAGAAATTCTCCTTGAATTTCACAATTTACTAACAAAAATATTGTCACATGATCAAAATAGGCCAGTCATGAACTAGAGTAACTGTGCGCACTCACACTGATTGGGGTGACCGCAGTTTACCTTTAACATTATATATATATATATATATATATATATTATATATATATATATATATATATATATATATATATATATATATATTATATATATATATATATATATATACCGACCGACCGACCGACTGACCGACCGACCGACCGACCGACCGACCGACCGACCGACCGACCGACCGACCGACCGACCGACCGACCGACCGACCGACCGACCGACCGACCGACCGACCGACCGACCGACCGACCGACCGACCGACCGACCGACCGACCGACCGACCGACCGACCGACTGACTAACTATATAGGGGAAAGTCCTTATATC